>BOSO01020664.1:0-26274 GCA_018403395.1 Gorsachius goisagi | reverse complement strand
GGGGGGACCCTGAGAGCAAGGGGGACCCTGAGAGCAGGGGGCCTGGGGGAAGGGGGGACCTGGGAGAAGGGGACCTGGGGGAAGGGGGCCTGAGAGAAGGGGGGCCCTGAGCACCCGCTGCGGCCTCCGCCAGAGGAGGACAATCCTGTGCGAAAGTATGGCTGGAGCAGGGCTGAAAGCCACGGCCAAAACGCCTTTTCCTGGGCTACTGCCGACAGTCACCTGTTGGAGGGAAGGATTGGGGTGCGTTAGAGGGAGAAAAATCAGTGGTGGCTCTGAGGGGGCAGAAGGGGGCAATTCGGGCTGAGCCTTTCACCCCCACCGACAGGTCTCGGGAGGAGGCATTGCAAAACGTGGCCCAGCACCTACCCCTTCTGAACACGGGTTGTTTCAACAGGAGAAATGCTGCTGTCTCCAGCAGGTCATGGTGCCCCTTGTTCCATGGGGGGACCTTTTCCAAACCTGTCCAGATACAAACCGGGAGAGCAGCTGGCTGCCAGTTTGTATGGCAGGGTGGCCCTGGCTGAGCAGGGCCCTGGGAGGTACCGGTGCTATCAGATAATAGGAAATCCCAGCAAGTTTTTATTTAGAAAATCTTTGTTTGATGACTGTGTCAGCAGTGGTGAACTTGGTGTTGCTAAATGTGAACGAGACAGCAGTAGTGTTTTGGAGGAAAGAGAGAACGGCTGATTTTCTAGCCAGCCATTGAGACATGGCATCCGTGGGGCTGAATGGAAGGAAGGGCAGGTTTAGTGCCAGCTGCATTGGGGCTTGGTTAATGTGGTGGCTCGGAGCAAACGCTGCCTATGGGAGGAACGTGCCCAAAACCATGCACTGCTCTCCTTTGGTGCTACCAGGGAGAGAACTTGTGTTAATACAGCTACAAAAACATGAGCTTTTGGAAAGCACACTTGTTTGGAAGCCAAAAATATGCAGCAGGGAATATGTACTTTAAGTGTTAAAATGTTAACTTTGTTTTATGATGATGTTCGATGTGGAGGAAACTGATCCAGTGACCTTTACACATGTGAATGATTCGGTTTCAGGTAACATCATCAAATATGCAAGACGGGGTTGTAAAAGAGGGCAAAATGAAAGTATATCTATTAAACATTAAAAGCCCAGTCCTGATTTGCTGAAAAGACAAATGAGACCCAAGTGAACTGGTTTGCTAAACATCCCGTTTGGTTTTGTGGAATTTTTTTATTATAGAATTTTTGTTTATTTTATGTTTAAATTCTAGATGCTTCATGGATGAGATAAAGTGCAACCATGTGGAAATTGTTTTAATTTTTGTAATGAAAGCTCTGTTTTAAGACGTGTGGAATCCCTCAGAACATAGTAATATTGGGCTTCAGGACAAAGTTAACTGTAAAGAAGAACAGGAAATGGAAGGAAAACCGAGAGACTTCCAGATCAACAGGCAGAGCAGAAAGATACATGGTAAATATTCTACTGTTTGTTTTTTTCTTTTCAGCCTCAGCATTTAATATTATTTGTAGTTAACTGAAGAAATAGGTGGAAAAAGTCCTTTACAGAAGTTAATTCAAACAAAAGAGGGAGCTGTTCCTACACCTGCCCAGCTTTTCCCTATGATTACCACGCAAAGACCCTGATTCAGCAGAACTTAAATGCTTTCCTAAATAGCAAGCCTTGTTGGGGCGGGGGCGGGGGGCGGGAGGGGGAGGTTAAGAGAAGCAATCCATACCCTACTTTAGTTATTGGTGATTGAGAGTGTCTTTACATGACAAATTCATGCTGACGTGGGTTTTTTACAAGACTGGAAGATGAAGAAAAGTCAATGAAAATGTAAAGATGTTGTCTGGAGCAGACTGTGATGAATTCTAGAAAAAACACCACCACAACTGTGTTGTGTGAATATATGCCATTTATTCAACAGGATACTTAATTGAGAGTAATAAGGTAAAACAGATATTAAAAATATTTTTAAATTGGAATACAGTGAAGTCTGTTCTACAACTGCCTGAAATGAGGCTGTAGTGGGGTGGGGGTCAACCTCTTCTCCCTGGTAACAGACAATAGGACGAGGGGAAATGGTTTGAAGTTGCGCCAGGGCAGGTTTAGGTTGGACATTAGGAAAAATTTCTTCACCAAAAGAGTTGTCAAGCACTGGAACGGGCTGCCCAGGGAAGTGGTTGAGTCCCCATCCCTGGAGGTATTTAAAAGACGGGTAGACGACGTGCTTAGGGCCATGGTTTAGTGGTGGGATGGCAGGGTTAGGTTAACGGTTGGACTTGATGATCTTAAGGGTCTTTTCCAACATAAACGATTCTATGATTCAAAAACTATCGAGCAGTTTGACAGAACTGAGTTAGATGGTCCTAGAGCTGTTTGACAGTTCTGTGTCAAGGGTACCAAGCCACAAACTGAATTCTGGTACTTCTAAAAAAAATTGTGCACACTTTCTGTGCATAACTCTCACCGAATGTGAGACTAGTATATATATAGGCCGATATTTTCTTATAGCAGGCACCATTACTGCTGTCTAAAAATGTGTAGTTTATGCAGTGGTTGTTTGTGCTGTGATTCCTGATTTTCATGCGGGCAGAATTTCACAAGGATTGGTGAAAGCAGAAGGATTTTCTGCTTAATCGTCTCAGTTCTGTTGATGGCCCCTTGCCTTCGTGCAGTTCTGGGACAGTTAAGGCAGTAGCAAAACTCCCCCTGACTGCACACTGCAGAATCAGGCCCCGGATGTTCTTTCTTGGCATTACCGTTCCACACTTCTGTATATCGGTGTAGGAAGCTTGTGCTAATTTGAGAATCTGGGGGTGGTGGTGGTAGTATGTGGCTAAGAGTATTAATTTTTAACTTTAGGTCTGTAACTTGGTTTTGTAGAATTAAGTCTGTATGTATAATATATATACTTTTTATATACTTGTATTGTTATATAAATTGTGTGTGTATGTGTGTATATATAAAACAAACAATGAAAAATATATATACACATGGTAAAACCCTACTTGATGTTAAGAGTCTGTTGGATACCAGAAATATATATATACATACACAGAGAACTTAAGATAGTAAAGAGGCTTTTCATTTAAATTGAAGGTTCAAGTTTTAAAATTCCTTTGTTGTTTGTGACCAGCTGTGGTTAAATTAATAGAACTACAAAGATTGCCCCAAGCTAGGTGATTAGGTGAGGTATATTAACTAGGTAAAGACTGTCTGAGTTTGTAGCTGAAAAAACTACCACCAAATAATAACCAGAGTTATCATTTGGGTAACTGTTGCATTACAACATGATCATAGTCAATCTGTCAATTAATAAATGGTCTGAAGTCTACTTCCTCAGTAAGGCTACAGATTCGGCTGCCAAGCAAGGCAGCATCCTGTGGGTTTTTAGTGACCTAGGCCCCAAGATGATGCAAGTTCTTTAAAGTACTCTGGTTGCTGTCCTTTTTGTGAAGTTCACATATTGCCAGCGCAGTCATTGTCCAACCACTGCTTTCAGTGTGGTTGTTCATTTTAAATAAATAAACAACTGCAATTGAAATGCAATGTGAAATGTAGAAAAAAAACCCAAGGTAACAAGATATTTTAATTTCCCTGCTTTTATTAGAGACTTTTGCTGCGGACTCACATGACCGTAAAATTCTCTTCCTACAGGCTTCTGCAAAATTGTGGTATTCATAGAGCATTAAGAATTTTCAAAATGTATTCTTTAAAGATTTGTACTACTTGTTGCTAAGTTACACGGCTGCTGATTGTAAAAAAGGACCAGTGTTCATTTTTGCATGGGTGATAAGAAGGAAGTATTTAATTTTCCGATCCTCAGATATTATACCGTGAAATGAGGCTCCTCGTCACATGATGGCTAATCCAATCATAATAGCTGGCGACTTTTGTATACACGCCAGGGTGACCAGCCTCCCCACAGTTCTGACCCCAACTCACAATACCCCAGACATACGCCACATTTTCCGCATCAAAACAGACCAAGGGTCCTCCTGAATCACCTTTGCAACTGTCTATGGAGCCATCGTAAGTACCTGAAGCAAAAGAGGAAATGAAAAACAAAAATAAGTTAATATATAAGGTAGCACACAAAACAGAGCTCAGGAGGTTTTTCAGGTCCATGTCGCTTCCTGACAGATGTTTGCCTAATGGTCACCAGTAAAGGAAGTTCCTAACCTCTTTGGTATATTACTTCTCATTTCTTTTTAAGTGCAGGGCCTCTCTTTACATTTATGGCTGGCCCAAATTCTCCTCATTTGCCTTGATGTCAGTGACATGAGTCTTGCTTTAGCCTATGCAATAGAGAAGAATTCAGCCATATCGCCTATTACATTATTAGAAGTAGCTCATAAAAAGTGGACAAAAGTGGGAGGAAAAAGGAAAAAAGGTTTGTAGGCTGATTCCTATGGAAATGAAGCTGTCGTAGTACGTGTATGCCTACGTGTCTGCCTTTGGTGTCCTCTACCCAATAATTCATGGCCAGTTTCATCTGTACAGAGCTGTACAGAGAGGCAGAGGCCTCAAAATTATTTTCTCTACCAGTTTTATGAAAATAGGTGGGCAGGTCCAAGAAGGAGAGCATGTGAATGCTGGGATGGGAGGGAGGCCAACTGTGTGTATGTGCCCTCACTGCACGGTCTCGGTCACAGTGTGGACCTTTTGCAACACCAGATAGCGGCCCTGAGGCACAAATGTGTAGGATCCAGTGCTCTTCATAAGTTTCAGTGCGCATGGAACTATTTGTTTGCAATTCAGCAAATACAGTGCTTGTGAAAAAATGAATTAAGAGTGAAGGATGTGATATAAACAGAATCTGCTACAGAGCTAGAATATCATTTATGCTTTGTCCTATATAGTAAGTAAAAGTTTATTAATTTCTAACACCTTTACTACACTTTTCTGCTTGGTTGATTGACCTAGTGTGAAGGACCCCATACTAAGCATGAGTCTCCAAGTTTTTTAAAACTTAACCTCTTTCTTGAATCTCTACATTACTGAGAAAGGGGTCTGTGAATTCAGAGTTGGAATTACTAATCCTATAAAACAAGATTTTACTGCCTTTACTCAGTTTAATTAATATTTGTTTGTATGACTAAGTCCCATGGATATTAGCCCTTAATTCCAGTTTGTATTTGCATCAGGGAAGGGAAGCTAACCCCAGATACCACTTTTCTGATGTTGTTCCATGTGATACTGTCTTTGTTCCCTCCTGGTAAAGTATGATCATTTGAAATACATTGAAGATCAAGGAGCTAAGTTACAGAACTTGCACAGTAGACAAACCAGGTATCTTACAGATGTCATGCTGAATTTATCACAAATTATTTGGCTTTTATATCTGTTTTTTATTTTTCTCATTAAGTAGTTTGTTTAAATAGTGCCTTTACTTTTTGATTTAAAGAACAGTTGAAACTGTCTCTCTAACCTGTAAGTTGAATACTCATTGATCTTTTAGTCATGTGTTTGGCAATACCTTTCGTTACTTGAGAAGCAAAAAATGTGTAGTGAGAATCCTTATTTTAGTACTAGCAGTGACAACCAGTTTCCTGGCCAGACTAATCTTAGTTTGAAAAGTTAATCATATTCTTCCTGGGGTGCAGTGTGGTAGTAGCAAATGTCTAAGCAGATGAATAGTCACATTCTAGTCAACGGGACTACTAATGCATTCTAAGATAGGTATTTGCTTAAATATGTTGCTGAATCAGAATCAAATATAGTAAAGGTAGAAAGTTCAGTAGGCTGTAAAGTGCTTGTGTATTTAGATAACATAACTCAAATTGCATGCCAAAATTTGCCCGCATAATCACAGATCCTGGGCATACTGTCATCTTAACCCTGTTTATAAATAGATGTATAATGGTGGATGCATCTAGGCTCCAAGGGCTAGTATTTTGCTAATGGAGATAGTGTGGCAATCGGTTTATTGTCTTTCCCAAGTCTGAAAGATTCCCAGCCACTACGTCTGATCTTATAAACAGAGGGTTTGAGGGTAGAGAAATTATAGGAAGAAAACTGATGCTTGCCTGCACATGCCATTTGTTTAAAAAATCGTCCTGGATACAATTCGGAACAATTCTGAAATAAATTAACATTGCCCCACTTGAGGGTAAATTGTTTGGTATACCCTAGGAAAGAAAATAATACATTTTTCTAAAGTAAGAATAGTAAGTACATATTAGACACTTTTAATATGTTAAATTGAAAGTTATATATTTATCTACAGAATATAATCTTCAATATTATAAACCAGATACCTTAAACTGCCAGTAACATCCTGTATGAACTGCAGTACATCAGCCATATATTTCAAAATAAAAGCAGAGTGGTTTAATAGCAGTGTTAAATACAGTACTTTCATTTTATGACATTTTCACCCCTTCCCTTTCCTTGTCTTGCTCAGTTTTTGCCTGTGTTTTCCATATCAAGGTTTTCAGACACTGGGAGACTGGTACATTGTTTTCTATGAAATGGAGATGTGGCTCTCATCATCCTTGTTACCTTTTTTCCAATTCTACTCTGTATTTTTGGGATGAATGGAACAGATACTGAAGATGCAGGTGAACTATGTATTCACAAGGTTAAGGAGATTCTCTGTTTTGTTCTTTGTCCGTTTGCTAGTAATTCCCAGCTTTTCATTTGCTTTATGGACTGCTAGTGCGTATGGACAGGAGAAGCCTCACAACCAGCATGCGGTAGATCCAACAGCAGCTGTAATCACTGTGATACAAAACAAACGCTTCCTAAATCTTTGAAAGAGTGATTACGTTTGGCTTATCTGCCTCTGTGCAACCTTCTCTGGGCTAAACTCAAACATGGCTGAGACAAGATGTGCCGAGTTTTGTAACTGTTGGCTGCAGCTCAGATCCCCTTGGGCGGGGGACAGAGGACGGGCTGTGACTACGGGCCACTGTGAGCTACTAACCGCCACTTGTTAAATATCATTACCAGGTCTCCACAGCTAATATAAATGTTAGGTTGGCAAAAGAAACATTTCTTATGGTCAGGGTAGTTTTCAGCCAGGGGTGTCCTCCAGACCGATTTACCAAGTGGCTGAAACAGCAGAGGAAGCAGTACAGAAAGGAGAATGAACAGCGACAGCCGAATACAGAACCACAGCCTACGTTTTCTGTACTCAGCCTCTTCCGAGTGCTTTATGCACAATTAATCTTCAGCCTTTTCAGAACGAAAGTTCACCACAACTGGAAAACAAGCGATACAAGTGATACAAGACATTCCTGTAGTAAGCACTAAAGCAAATACCTTTCTCTAGTCCCCATCCAGAAACCTTGCATGTGTCTCCAGTCTTGAACATGTACTTTGACCAGGGGATACAGGCAGGTGTGCTGTGTTTCAAGAAGCATTCTCCTTTCCCAAAACCTCTCAGCTCCAGCAGGGCAATGTCATTTTCATAAGTTAATGCATTATAATTTTCATGGATTATCAGTTGTTTTAGTCTGAAAGTATCTGCCTCTCTGTTGTACAGTATCGTATCCAACAGTCCAATCCAGACACGGTACAGATGAACTCGATTTGCCCTGGAAAAAAACAGGGAAATAAAATATGCTTAGGTAATTAACACGAGCATTGTACATTTCAATTAGCTGCAAACTTTTGGATTTTAGCAAAGTTTCTCTAGAATAAAAATTCATATTATATACATATAGTTTCTTTATGGACTTGATGTCCAGGTTTTCCTGAAGTGTAGCAAATGCAAGGCAGATGTCATTAACTGCTGAGTACTGCAACTAATAACAGAAATTAAAGGCCAGCCTCTGTATTTAGTGCTGTGACAAAGAGAAAGCAGGCATTTACACCTCTCTGATTTCAAGCGAAAGAAGAGTCAGCAGATGTGGGTGGGATGCTGGGACCGGCAAATCTTCCCTGTCTGCTCTTGATTGTTCTGGGCAATACGTGACCCCAGGGACATTCTCAGGGAACAGATCCTGGACTTCACCAAGGCAGAGATGGGGAAGAGAGGAGGTCCCTTGTATCTCCCTTTCAGGCAAATGGTTACAGTGAACTTTTCCTGCCTGCCTACTATCTGACTGAAGAACGCTGTGTCTCTTCAAATTCATCGTTACCTTTTCACCTTTCTGTTCACTGCCAAAACATTCTAGTTTCTCTCAATCTTCCCCATCGTTAATGTGAGTCAGTGTTTTAAATTGTTTTATTCAATAGGCAAATAGGAATTAGCAAACAGGTAGCTAAGAAGGGCAATAATATCCAAATCAACCTTTCTGCCTTGCAAGAAAATAATTTCCCAGTTTATTGTTTTTACCTGACACAGTGTGCAGCAGTCAGAACCCAACAGCCACCAATATAAACCCCGCCACAGTACACTGTCGTGGCTTCACTGCCAGTATCTTTAATTGCCACTTGCCAAGGGAATTCACCCTATTCAAACAACAAACACACAAATAATGTGAAATCATAATAATCATACTATTTTTAGTCCATAAAGGGAAACATACTTCTTGGTATCACCTCATCTCTTTGACTATATATGATTGTAAACAAAAAATCTGCTATCCAGAAATTGTGAATTGGGTTCCATCTGATACAAAGAATATCTATTCTAAAATGCAGTAATTTTGTTCATTTTTCTGACTTTGTTCGATGCCTCCTTCCCTTCAGCTTTCTGTCATGAAACCCCTTGTAGCCAGAGAAACAGATGTAGAATCTGACCTGGTATGTTAGAGTATAGCATTTTTGACTGTATTCTGTTTCAAAGGCACAAATTTAAATTCCATTTTGTCAGAATTGTTATTTCTAGCTATAGTATTAAGTATTTTGCTGAATCATTTTCAATGTGTACTTGCACTGTAATACTCAATTTTGCAACTCCGTGTTTTACTTTATAAATTGTGCTTCTCTTTACTTTGGTTCAGTGCAATGCCACTATTGCTGCAAAATGTGAAAATAATTTTGTAGCTGATTTTGTTATTTCCATACCTTTTAACAGAAGGACAATAATGCCCATTTAAATTGAGGCTGAATGAACTCTTATCTGATAAGGGTGGTTTTTTACCTTTCTTGCAACCTCTCCACCTATGATTCTTTTCCGTCGAGTTAATGTGTGATTTGTAAGACCGCAGTGTAGTTGGGGAAGAAGTGTCTTTATCTTCTTTCTTTCTTTAACATAAAGGGAAAATGTGTCTCAGAATCCAGGTATCCATTTTCTCTATTTGGAGACAGATTTGTCTTTATCTTGAAAATCTAAGTGCTGTGAATATGCCAGTAGCTGAAGTAGCAGGAAAGCAAAGACTAAAAATTTTGGCATCTGTTTTTGCTTTGAAAATTGCTTGTGCCTTAGCATCACATTACTTCTCTTCATTTTCCACTGCTGCTTGCATTCAGGCAAATAATTTTAAATCAGTTCCCCTAATTTGCTGAGACTTTACCTCTGCCACTTGCCAAAACATGCAGATGTGGGTCCTCAGCCAGGATGAATTATTATGGCATTCTTGAAATTAGTGGAGAGCAAGACAAACAGTAAGCCCCAGAATGTATATAAATAAATCACAAAGTCCAAGTATCTGAGCGTTCTGGATCTGATCAGCTGGCTGGTAGGTAGAGAGCCACTAATAAGAGGGTATGCTGGTGGTTTTGGAGGGTTAGTTACACTTACCTTCATCCATACTGTGATTTTCAGCATCTTTGTTTTTGCCTGTAGTAGAATAACAAAATACTAAAAATACTGGCAAACATTTAAATTTGTTCTATTACTTGAATATATGTTTGTGTGCCAAAATCATGGTACACATTTTAAAAGCATAAGGGCACACCATTTCACATGGACAGCAAATACTCTCTCAGCCTGGTGCCCGCTGTTTCCTTTCCTACCAGACACTCTTTGGCTGCCTCCCTCATTCATCACTGTATGACATCTACTCTGGCTTCCATGCCAAGGGAGCCCTTCTGCAAAGAAACACTAAGAAATGGGCTTTTTTTGGGTTTTGATCTCTAAAGTGATAGCCCATTCTCCTCCATCAGGAAACAACAGAAATGCCTCCTCCTGCCCCATCAACCTTTTTGAGCTTTCTAAAGGCCAAAGGAGCATTAGGTAATTGGATTTTATTTTTCTTTCCAATTTAGATGATGCTGTTGTGTACTGTGTGCCTTCTTTAATGGGGTAAAGGAGAGTATTCAACATGAGAAGTAAATTAAATGCTTCCTGAATCTGGCTTGTCAGCTTTTGTTCAAAGAAAATGCCCATTGAATTCAGTTCCTAAAGGGAGGCTGAGGATTGGGTCTGTTCTCATGTTACTGACAGTGATGTTTACATTTAGAGTTCAGTTTACCAATTACCCTTTACCAATAGTGTTTACTTTTTGTCTTTAGACTTTGTCTCTTATCGGAGGAAGGAAAACCATTCTAATTTCAAACCAAAACAAAATCTTTTTGACAGTGGGGGGAACAGTGCAGAAGAATTATTATATTGACAGACTACTTGAATTCCTCATCTGTGAGGAAAATATTCCTGCCCGCCCTGTCTACGCTTTCTTCACAAATACGGGATACCAGTTTGATAGACAGCCACGTAAGCAAGAGAGAATCTGCCTTAAGCCTCCTAAAACATCATCTGTTTCTTCCTTCCTTTAGTTTTCTTGCTGTTTTTTTCTAGAAGGGAGGAAAATTACATAACCTTTTCTTCCTACTATGCATAACAACATTGGGAACACTAATTGTTGCATGAATTTTGCTTTTGCTAATCTGCTACATAATTTAATAATATGCATTGTGTAGTGTCTATAATCAAGCAGAATGAAAGGAAAGAAACAAAAACATCTTTCAGAAGGAAACCTGCACAGAGAACTCGAGCTTCATCCTCTCCTGTGAGGCAGTCAATTTCTTTGTTACAGACATTCTTATTTGGAATACAGATATTTGACCGACAGTGGAAACTGTTGTCTCTGCACTCTGTAACACAGGAGAATCACAAATGTAAATCACAGGATCATATGATTCAGCAACCTCACATAGAGAGCTTTTTTAAAATATAAAATATAAACACAGTCTAATATCCATGTTATGGGGGACTTGGCTGTTCATAAATAGATTACAAAAGCAGGCTTACTTACAGTAAGTGTAAAATGAATGAATGCTTGGCTCTCCTCATTTTACAGTCTTGAAGTTTTAAGACTTAAAAAACGTGGATCTCTCTTACCAGTTCAGTACTGTACTTCTAGACTCAGTATCACTCCTTACCAGTTTCACCCACAACACATGTCCACACTCAGCCTCAGCCAAAGGACATCCAGTTTTGCCAGCATTACTGATCATCTCAAATGAGGAATTTATGATGCTTGCATCAAATTTCCCCCCCCCAAAATCAGAGTCCAGGCACAGTTTTGGTTGAATGAGCTAAATGTCTAAATGCAAGGTTAGGAATCGAGAGTCCTAGTTTGAAGATACTGGATTTAATAACTTATTTATTCCAAAATTATTGATTGTATGAAATGTTATCATAAACCCAGGAATTCCCTTCCTTTTAATTCTTGTGATCACTTTGTATATTATCAAAAGCAAAGCAGTGCTTGAATTCATGGCAGGATTTTTTTAGCTACTATTTAAGGATATATGCCTTTAACAGAAAATAAGATTGTTCTCTAAAAGTATCCAGATATCCCAATATGATCCAAAGACCAGTGAACTCAGTTGAAATACTTATTTTGATTCCAGGAAGCATTGTTTTCAGCCCATACAGCTGAAACAGCACTATTTTGGTCAAGTGGAATCTGAATAAATTAGTCAGATTTCAGAATAATTATATGAAGCCATGGGTATTTATTGTTTTTTTTTTTTCTAAAATACCTGTGACTGTGTTTCCATGGTCATTGGATTAGATTTACTGACAATTGTAAAACTAAAAAATTAAGGTTATTTAGGGATAGTCGCGGGATTTGTAACCCACATTACCATTTGGCACCTGAAACCCAACTTCTGAAAGTATTCTACATTCAGGTGATGCTAGATCCATTCCTTGTTTCTAATCAAAATTGCTACAGCTGGAATTGCAGATGCTGAAAGAATGACTGCTCATGAACAAGCAATGTGACAGGAATTGTTCACAGATATTCTATGGATAATCTTGCATTAGTAATACATTTAAGAGAGATCTTACTTTGGTTTAAACATAGTTCATTGGAAAATCATAGTTCATTGATTTTGTATCAATGTTTAACAGCCTCCTAAATAATCTCGTCCTATTTCCTCATCCTCTGAGGAAATCCATATTCTCAGAGATCACTTGCCTCCTTCAAAAAATTGTAGTATACCTACTTTTTTGCACATGTGTATACAAAAATTATGGTTTGATTGCTTTAATGTAGTGACTTACTGGAAAAGAGACTTTAGCTGTTACATCACTGTAAAAATTGTTTGGGTGTGGTTTTCTGCTGAAATTATTTTGAAACAGCTGAGAAAGGAAATTATTACCTCTACAGCACAGTTCATCACTTAGGTCTCCACAGTCATTGATTCCATCACAGGTTTTATTCAGAGAAATGCACTTCTTGTTGACACACTGAAACTCACCATCTGAACAAGCTGCACAGCACAATGAAAACGAAGTTAGCATGGAAATGTCCCTAGGTTCACAACTGCCCACTGCTTGCATAATTTATTCTATCAGCAGTTTGGCCTATCAACAGTAGGCATTCTGGGGCCCAGGAATGTAAATAGGAATATTTTTTTATTGTTTTAATCACCTTCTCATCAAGCTTTCAATGTGACCACTTATTTTCCTCCTTCAACTTGCAGTAGCCTGGCAAAAGGGAACTTAATTTCTTCTAGACAAGTACTAAACCAGAAATGATTGGTTCAAACCCACTGTAAATGATTCAGGTGATTAAGATGATGGATGTTCCCCCTCTAGAAGGTCGTCAAGAGTCTGTGAACTCCTACTTCTGTGGCATAACAAAAACCCAAGACAATTCACAGCTCTCCTAACCAGCAGCATCTCAGGCTGATAATTATCAGTGCCAAAGAAAGCCCACTACGGAGAGTAGAAAGCTGTTAGAAGTCAAAACAAGGACTTGATTCAGTGAGCAACCGAGGACTTGATATCAGTGAGCAACCGAGGAGTACTGAGACTCCCCAGAAGACACGAGCAGTTCCATTGTAGTCATGTTTGTCTGGCTATGGCGCTCCTATAGTGTCCTAACTGATTTCCCTCATAGACAATACAGTGAGTAGGAGGTTGTCACTTCGCCAGTTAACCCAGAGAGACAAGACTTGTGGGATACCATATACCTTGGTACCCTTGGAAGGGATGGGGAACAAAGAGAACCATGGGTGAAATATATTTACTTTTGGGAAATATCTGTAAAAATACCTTAGGAGGAACAGTGATTTTCCAAACTCATAAACTCAAGACTGTCTTGACTCAAGAATGCCTCAATTGTCTTAAAGTCTGCAAAAGGGTCATGTAAAAAAATCAAAAGGTTTCAGTGAAGGTTTGTTGTGGCTGAGAGTTCAGCAAACTAGGTCCTAGTTATTTAAAATAAACTTAAAATGTAAGAACTGTAAATAGATATATTTAAAAAACACACTAACCTCTGAGATTTTCTTGGCACTGGAGGCTAACAAATTCCTCATTAATATCTCTTGATTTCATCTCTATGTGACATTCAGCAAGACTTGTCTCTAGGCCCCTGCAAGTTATTTGTAGACAGTGCAATGAATTTAAGGCAGATTCTGTGATGCTGGAATTGGCTTGGTAATATTCAGCACCTCTGTGAAGATACAAATAATAATATCAAATTATATCATTTCACAATGGACTGTCCACTGCTTTTATTGTTGGGAATTTATATGATTTTCCTCAGTGTTAAGAAATTTTGGTCATGGTTAAGAAAAAGAGCAGACTTCCCATGGAATCGTCTAGGGGTAAGAGATGTTTACTTTGGAAGAAAAAGTAAATAAAGTGCTAATTTTTGCAGGTTGCTGCATAGGACTGTCCTTAAATCAATATGTAGCTCTGTGACAGTCACTGAGTATCATGATGGATAGAAAAGTCTCCTTACATAGCAAAACTTGAAAGCTCACATCTTTATCTCTGTCTGGACACAGGTGAGCCATAATTTGGAAACCATCCTGCATGGGGTCAAGTACCCTCGGTATCATCAAAGCCAATGCACACTGAGGAAGCGCAGGCCACTGCAAGGCTGCGATTAACAAATTTTATCTCCCTTGGTTTTACCTGAGCAGCATCCTCCTAACAGCGTATGTGTCCCCTACCATAAAGAAATACAGATCGAGTAAATAAGTAACTCGAGAGGCTTACAATGGGACTTCAGGGCTGAATGCTCTGTCCCAGGACAAACCCTTCTCTGCTATCTAAAGAGATACTGACTGGGACTAGGAAATACTTGCTTTTCACCTAGAGGGGACAATTTAGGGCACTGCAATAGCATTTTTAGTCTTCAGATAGGGTTGGGGAGGCAGCCCTACCTGACTAACTTCAATTAGTTGTATATGTGTAAAATTATATGTACAGGATATAGAGCTGATGCTTTATGAGGACCTGAATGTGCAACTCAGATCAGCAGTGCGATAGCAGGAAAAAGAACAAGCTCTGTGTGGCTTCATCCGTCCCTGGGGGCAAAGCAGTCAATGGCAGCAGGGGCAAAGGGTGAAGAAAAAACACACGTTCTGGATCTTGTTAGTGTGGCTGGTGCAAGTGTCAAAACAGAGCTGTACCCTGTTGTCAGCTAGTGTAAGAAACTTTTCTCTGCTACCTGGGGATCGTCCATCTACACACTGTCCCTTACACAGACCTAAGAGAAAACCCCTGCATTGGTCTTCAGTTTTATTTTAAAAGTAAAACAATTATGGGGTTTATAGTTGTAATCTGTAATAGAACACATAAATCTGTATTTTGGCTTTCACTCTCAGGTGTCAATTTAAGAAGCTTTATGAGAATATTGCAGCCAATACATTGTTCATGAGTTTTCTGTCTTACCTGTTGGCTGACTGTGACTGACACTTATGTAAGTGTTGCTACTTTTTCAGATCCCGTGTAGTTATCCAGAGATAAATCCCCCAAACTTACAATTCAAAGCCAAGGTGCTTGCAAGCCACATTTGCTTCATTCATAGTCCACTTGCTATCACATACAAAAAAGTCGTTCTTCTGATTCACAGGTTTTACTCGAAGCAAATTTGAATCTCCATGGTCCACGGAGATTGAAAATGTTCCTAAAAAAAAGAGAAATAAAAAAAATCCCCAAATAAGATCATATTATATAGATGTACCTCGTGGAAAAACAGCACAGAAACAAATCAGGACTAAGTTTGTATGACAGCCAAAGTTCATATGGAAGGAAGAGTAGACTGGGAATCAGAAGCTTCAGGTATTATTCCTGATTTTTTTCAAGGACTGACTTTGTGGCTTTGAGCCTGCCACTTTTTCAAAATATACCAGTTTCAGGAGAAATGAGGGTAATGGCCAGCTGGGTTAAACCACGACATGGTTCCTACCACGTAAGAGTACCAGGAGGTCTACTGAGGAAAGGTTGCATCTTAGTATAACGATTTTTATCACAGGACTTTTGATAACCAACCAGTAACATTTCAAGTGAGATGGCCAGATCCTGCTTCTATTACCTGTGTAGCGGAACTTCTGCTGTTTACAGCAGAGCTAAGGTCCTTGGCTTAAATTAGCGAAGCCATACAGAGAGCACACCAGGAACACCGAGGCTCTCCCACCGTTTTCAGTGGAATAGGCAGAATTGAGTTTTGCCACCCTGAGGGCGATGGGCTGAGCTGCTGCTTCTGTGGGGAAAGGGAGGGGAGGTACTGGGACAGAGACCTGGCAGGAGAGCCCTGGGCTCCTGCTGCATTCGGTGGCGGTGAGGCTGAAGGGCATGTTGGAACAGCAACTGCTGCTGCTAAAAGAGGCCACCTAAAAAATACCCTCTCTGCTAACGCTCTCAGCAGGCCCTCTCCCTCTGTGACCCCACCACAGTCAACACCCTGCTTGGAAACCTTTGATCTCTTTCCTGTGTCTATTTCTTCCCTTTCTAGCCGATGATTTGAGCAACCTACCAGCAGAAGGGTGACCTGGGCCTGTCAATCACGTTATTTTTATGAAAATCAACAGATACTGCCCATTTTCAATGGCTTCTTTTCTGTTTCATGTTCTTACTAGTGCAAGGAAATGAACAGACTTCCTGAGCTGGAAATAGTAAGCATCTCCTTGGCCACAACTGACTGACTGATATGTGTTGGAAAAGGAGGTGTTAATACCTTCAGACATGCATTTTCCTTTGTGCAGAAACTTTGCTTCGGGACGTTGACACTGGTAGCTCTTTAGGTGACAGTAGGTTTGGAAGTACTTTCCATTGGTGGAACAAACTGAAGAGCCATTTTTTGGGCACTGGTAGGGGAGCTTACAAAGGCATTTTCCCTCCACACATCGTTCCCATGGGTTACAAAAAACTTTCTCACAGGACTTGTGTGTGTATTGGTTGCTTAAGCATTCTCCAATGAGGAATGTGTCTTGCTCAGCTGCCTGGGCAGGCTCAACCTGCTGAAACTGGTTTTCTTCAGTGTTAGAGGCTCCATTCTGCAAGGCACAACATTAAAAAAAAAAAAAGGAGTAAGACTAGGAACTGCACAAAGAGTTCTGCAAATACCTTTACTGACCTCAACAAAGCCTTCATTCATAAGCCTTTTCCTATCTTACGAGCATAGAGGTGCTAAGTATCATTTGTATTATTTATTCCCTTGTCTTTGGCCACCTCGTCTTTCTTAGTTTTTCTGAACTTCTTTTCTTTTTTGGATCATTCACCTGGTGTGACCTTCAGTCTTACTGGTCTCCCACAAACTTTATATTCTTTACTCTTCAAACATCAGCTGAAGCGCACAGCAGATTATAAACATTTTTTAAGCCAATGGTTTGTGACACACCAGAGCAATGGGACTGTAAGCAAATCAAAACATAAGGGGACTTAAATACCAGAAAAATAAAAAAAAAGCAACTTTTTTTTCTGAAACTTTTTTATTGGCTTGGTCGGCTTTGGGTTTAAATATCACCTGTAAATATTTATGAACAACTTAGAAGCAAATAAATCAATCTAAAATTAATGATTTGTTTCACCGTGTGACTGCTGAAGTAACAAGTATCTTACGGAAATTTAAAAATTAAGTGTCCTTCCTTATCAGCTCTTTTCCTGTATCTTGAACAGCAGTGGATTTGCAGTGTGGTCGCTGGTCATCACTGGATTGCAAGTACAAATTCTGACCCTCACTCCGACTGGCTCTAGGTGAGTGACTCCACACCTGTGTTTGTGCAGCTCTCTAGTGACTTTGTTGTGCTTTTGCTTACAAAGATCTACGGGTAGGAAGAATGTTGAAATGTGAAAAATATGTATGGATGGACTTGGCATAAAAACGGGAGAGAAGAGTCAGTCCTCAAATGAGATTTATCAGCTTTAACTGCATCAAGTGAATCCATAGAGCTGAAGTTTAAAGTTCTCGTAAAGAAACTCTGTCCATAGTAAAGTCAGTGGGGATGATGTTGGAGCAGAATTTAATCCAACAAACCCCCTTTTAATGGCTGTATAATCTTACTAAATTCTTCCTGCTGTTCTCAGGTCAGTAGAATCCGAACTGTGAGCCAGATCCGGCTTGGCATAACTCCCATAGTGTACCAAGCATTTATCCTGAATAGGAACAAAAGGTGCTGATTTTTATCTAGAGGTTTCTCTAAAAGACTCGGGGCATGCTGAACGCTCAGCCCAGATGGGCTTTCTGGGACACTTCTGCCAGAAGAGGTTCCACTCCAAACCTGCCAGCAGTCCGATGTACCATGTTGCCACGTTAGAAGACTGTAATAATCTCATTTCTCAAAAAAAGGGGGCAGGGAAAGTTGCAGCACCTTTCTGTGGTCAGCCATGCTTGCAGATTGGGTTTAGGATAGGATCATGATTAAAGTATTTTCCAGAAGCCTGTTAGCGTAAACTCCAGATAGAATCAATACATGAAAGAGAAATAGCAAGCTTCAAACATTCAAGCCGGGCTAAAACAAACATATGAAACACAAATACCATGAAAGGAAATTTTAAAAAAATCAGCTGGTTTTGCTTTTGTAACAACAAGCTGCTTTTTAACTTTTTTTAAAAAAAATTACTGCTACCACAATAAAATAAACTCTTACCTCTGATCCACAAAAACAAGAGAGAGACAAGAAAACCAAGAAAAGTGGGACCAGTCGCATGATGAAATTTTCTGTCTCTTTGTAGACAAATTCCTCTGGCTGAGATTCTTTTGAATGCCAGTTGTTAGATTTGGGTTTAATTTTTAACCATTAGTAAAATATTTTAAGAGTGTTTAGAAATAAAGTACAGGAGCCTCAATTATTGACCGATAAATCTGATCTCTCCAAAAGGCTCCCGCCTCGATTTAACCGGTTTTACTGTCAGCATGAGACGAGATAACAGAAGTAAAGCCCTTAAAGTAAATGATTGAAAGGAAGCACTTATGAAGGATACACATTTCCCTTCTTTTGCCAGAGTAGACTGATCAAATCATGACACTGGTTCCTCTGATCATAGGCATTCATCTTTGCCAGGTTATTGTAGAAGATAAATGAGTTTTTATATAAGGGATAGATAGGTGTTCATATATATATAGGGGGAGAGAGAAACTCATATCCACATAACGTCCATTATATACTCGGCTGGATTACACGCTCGTATTACACGGTTTGTATAGAGAATTTTTGAGTATTTGCCAAATGCTTGACATACTTCTCTGAGAAAAGTCGGTTTCCAGGCTCACTGTAACGACAGCCAGCACAGCCAAACACCCCCTCCCCCCCCGATGGCAGGGCTGGGGTTGGCAGGGAGAGGTTCTGGGCGCTAGGGCCGATAACCGCACCCTCGCGCCGCGTTCTGGCGCACCGACCAACACCAGGGCCCTGACGAGAGGCGCGGTGCCGCCGCCGCCCGCAGGAGGCCGCCCCCTTGGGACGCCGGGAGCCCCGGCCCCCCGGAAGGACGACTCGCTTTGCACTCCTTTTGCGACGGTGCCGTTTCGCTTACGGCAGGCAGCCTCGTTTCCGGCAGCGTGGGCGGTTGCCGGGTGGCGGTGCGCGCTGCTGACGCAAGCGGCCGGCAGCGGCAGCGGTAGGGGGGGCGCGCACGCGGGGAGGCCGGGCTGGAGGGTTGCGTGGGGCACGCGGGAAGCGGGACGGAGCCCTTAGCGCCGGTAGCAGCCCTGAGGGAGGGCCGCGCGGCCTGCGAGTGGGGGCCGGGGACGGACGCCCTTGGCGGGGAGCGCCGTACCCAGGCTGCAGGGGGTGCCCCTGGGCCCTGTGCCGTGCTTGGGGCAGGCGCTGCGGATGCGCGCCGGGTGTGTGCTTGCTTGGTGCCGCTCCTTCGCGGGGCTGGGGCTGGAGGGGGTCGCGTTCAACCCTCGTACACTGAGTGGGAAACACGCCCTCACTGCTAGTCACTTCTTAGAGGTGCCGTGGGTGACATCTTAGGTGTAAACTTGATTTTCCATGTGCCTACATGTTTTTAGTGAGGACTGAACCGGCTCGCTGTTAAATTAACATGCAAAGCTGTCAGGAGACTTTAATCTGTACGGCAAATCAAATGTCAAATATCTTTTACATCTTAAACAATTGATTTTTGTCCACAATTTAGGAGGTAGTAGAGAATGTCTTTTCGTGGAAGAGGAGGTGGCTTCAATCGTGGAGGAGGTGGCGGTGACAGAGGTGGCTTCAATCGTGGTGGACGAGGTGGCTTTGGACGGGGAGGTGGACGAGGAGGCTTCAACAGAGGCGGATATGACCAGGGGCCTCCAGAAAGAGTAGTTTGTAAGTTATGTGAAGAGATTATGTTTATTTAATTCAGAATGGCTGCTCCAGATCTTTAGCTTCTTTATTCTTTATTTCAGTATTGGGAGAGTTCATGCATCCCTGTGAAGATGACATTGTTTGTAAATGTAAAACAGAAGAAAACAAGGTGCCGTATTTCAATGCCCCAGTCTACTTGGATAATAAGGAACAGATTGGCAAAGTGGATGAAATCTTCGGACAGCTGAGAGATTTTGTATCCTTCAAAAAAATGTGTGACATGCAGTATTTGTTTTTTAAAGGCCGATTGATTATTAAATGGAATTTCTCTAGGATTTTAAAATGATTCAAGGCTTGGCTACCAGTTAGGTTCAAGCAGTCACAAGTCTAGCTGCACTTGTTGGTGTCAATAGGTGCCCCGTTCACATTAAATGCCTATCTTAAAGCTTTCTCAATATGACAGGTATATATGTCAGATAGAGGTTTTCAGTCAGTACCAGTATTGGCAGACGTCTTTTGGATCCATGGTGGCTCAAGATGTTATATTTTCTAGCCACCTGACCCAAATTTCCTGCTATTGCTTAGTCATCTATAACAGAGTTGGATCAAGGGTATGTTTTGGGGTTTTTTTTGTGCATTAGGGGACCTTGCCCATGCTTGTTACTTAATTATAAAGGTGAATTTGTGCTAGGATGTCCTGTTGCTCATTGTCCAGCTTATTACTTAAACTGCCAATAGAAGTGGGCTGCGCTAGCGTCCTCTTGCAAAGCAAGCTTGTTGAGACAGAGGCACTGGGTCCATTCTGTTGTCACTGCCAGACTAATAGAATCCCTGACAAAAGTGGGACAACTGGGGGAGTAACATGGCAGTAGGACTTAGCCTGTGTTGGTTGGTTGAGCATCAGGGACTAGCTGCATGCATTTTCCTCTCCCACATTACATGGGAAGTAAAATGTGCAGGTTTAAATCACTCTCATGCTCTGAGTGTATTAACTTGCACATTTACTTTTTGTATCAGAATTATTTGAATTTCAGAAACTTCTTCTCTTCCTACACTATCATATTAAGAGAATGTTACTGGGTTTTGCAGCTCCTTGCGTCCCCATTTAATCTTGAGTTTTAATTAAGCAGAGTTGGCCACCAGCTCTTTTTGATCTTAGGAACCGCATACCAAAGTCCTGGCATACTGGAGAGCCAAGGGGTTTGTACGAGACTGCATGTGGGGTTTCAAAGGGTGCCTGACACTTCACTGTAGGGTGCAGCTGGGCGCGTGGTTGGTCCAGCAGTCCCTGCTGGCTCTTACCTTCCCACAGCCAGGCAGTTGTACCACCCAGCAGCAGCAGCAGCAGCGCTAGCAGAACCCCTGCAGCACATGAATTGTTCCGGATAAGCCTTGAGGTCAACCTGGGGCTGAAGAGGTCGTCACTTGCTAATACAAATTTGTTTCTTTACAATTATGCTTTTATGTACGCTTTCCACTGGTGTATTCTACCTTATGCCTTACTGCGTGGAAGGAAAAAACGATTACACCACAAAATACTATATTTGTAACTATGAATAAACCCTGAGGAAAAATTGGAAATAGTCTCTCCTGATCTCTTAGTTGTAATTTTTTGTTTGCGGTGATGATGTTTAGCTTCATTTATAAACAATTAATTTAGAAAATGTCTGAATGTGCCTTTCATATAATAATCATAATTTCTATTGTTGTATTCCTGCTGTGTTCCTTAAAGAAACTAACAGTATTTTTCAGTGAAACTGTCTGAGAACATGAAAGCCTCTTCATTTAAAAAAATGCAAAAGGTTAGCCAATCTCAAGAAGAGAATTCTACTGTGTCATTAATTGGATAAATCTACTCTATGTCATCAGATAATAAAAGCTTTATCAAGTTTTTATTAACTTTAAAAGCTAGTTGTCCTTTGTAAACATAAGT
Organism: Gorsachius goisagi; assembly: GCA_018403395.1. NCBI lineage: Eukaryota > Metazoa > Chordata > Aves > Pelecaniformes > Ardeidae > Gorsachius > Gorsachius goisagi. The sequence continues at coordinate 4,553 of BOSO01020664.1, read as the reverse complement.
ATTCATTTCCTATACCTTTTCACTTTTGTATCTGCCATGTTCTTCCTTTCTCCCACCCTACAAAAAAAGGTGTTATAAATTAAACTCATGCATATAGCATCTGTATTTTAATAACCTTATAACACTGTGATTTAGTTTTTACATATGTTCTTCATTTGGCTATTTGCAGAGGAAAATCTCAATTTTTTGACATAAAGGGTTAAGACCAAACTGGGGATATTTGTAAAGGGAGATATTAATGTGTTCTTTAGCCTTGGTATTTTCAAAGCCTAATGGAACTCTTTTGTACAGTTTTACATTGATCCAGCAAAGCTGCTACCCCTTCAAAGGTTTTTGCCAAGGCCACCTGGAGAAAAAGGTGCTCCTAGAGGAGGTGGTAGAGGAGGACGTGGTGGTGGACGTGGAGGAGGAAGAGGTGGTGGTAGAGGTAAGATCCCAAGAATGGAAGTTGCAGAATGTTGGTTTTTTGGTGTTGGATTGTGTGGGTTTGGGTTTGGTTTTTTTTGGTAAAGCTGCAGTTGAGTACTTGACTATCAACAGTTGTATTGCAAAGAACAATGTTATGCATATTTCTGTTTGATGACTTGGTGTAAGATGCCTTTCCAATGGCAAGACCTAGGCTTCTGCAGCTAGCTAAATACCGTCTCCAAAGCATAGGGAGGGGTATTTTTAGTATGTTCAAAAAATATAGTTTGGACAAAACCCTTGAAATACAGTGTTTGAGAGAGAGGTGAATGACCTGGTAGACCACCTCCTTCTTTGGTGTTTGAACATCATCTGTGATGTACTCCTCAATTAAAGCTGAAATCAATTTTTTCTTACATTGCAGTTTCTTGCCTCTTCTCCCTACCCTGCCCCTTTGCAGCGAGGCACAGGTGTTTCAAAGTTTTTAGTTTTGTTTGGTTTAATACTCTGTTGAGTTGTAACTAATAATTATTAAATAGTAGTTGTAATAATTTCTTGCTCTCATGAAATGCATTGTGGAGTTTTATTAGTGTCTTTAGTATGTTTGACATTGTATATCAGATATTAAACAATACCTAAAATACTGCAGATGGTCCCTAGAAGAAGCAAGGTACCAGTAATTGACTTATTAACTGTCCAACAATTGACAGTTTCTGGTTTTTTTGTTGTTGTTCTTTTCCTTTCAGAAGCTGTCAATGAAATAAATTGTTATGCATAACAAAGAATTTATATGCTCCTCAAAGTGTAATTTCTTGTCTATGTTTAGGAGGATTTGGAGGAGGAAGAGGTGGAGGAAGAGGAGGAGGATTCAGAGGAGGAAGAGGTGGAGGAGGAGGAAGAGGAGGAAGAGGTGGTGGAGGAGGCTTTCGGGGTGAGTGTGCGGTTTTTACATTCAGTAATAAGAAAGGCTCCTGATTTCTAAAGCTTCTAAATATTAAACAGGATGTTGTATTTTTTTATGTTACAGATGTTTACAGTTTTATGCAAACAGCTTCTGTGCATCACAGTAGCTAGCTTACACCGAAGCACAGTATTCTGCATTTTTTGATGCTTTTGTAAGATCATGCTAGTTTTGTTTGTTCAGAAAGGGCTGTGAGAACAGATAATGATGATAAATTATTTTATTCTGTCAATTCATTTAATGTTATGTATATAATTTTATTTGCTTTAAATGCATCTAAGATATTAATTATTCGGTGTTTTTTTTCTTCCCCCTTAAAATAGGAAGAGGATATTAAAAATGGAGGCACAAGTATCTCCCTGCTGTCTTACCATATCATCTGCAGAAGTGAAGAACAAGGAAAAATTTTTGTAAATGACTCTGGAAAAGTCCTTTCTATAAAGAACTTGAAGCTGTAAAATGACAATTATTTTTACGCTTAATGACTGTTGATCAACCCACGAGGAGAGCGTAGCCTCAGGCAAAGAATTGAAGACTGCTCAGAATATACTTGAACTTTTTTAACTAAGCCAGGATTCAGCATCGTTCTTAAACTATTTGTTCCTGACAAGTGACAGTCAATGCTTGACTTCATGTTGGAGTTTGGAGTAAACAATCATTTGAAATGCCTTTTCAGAAAACCCTACGGGTTCACTACATGCATGTTCGTCAGTATGAACCTGTTACCTATGTGTGACTGATCCCTAGTTCTCATCCTCTTTTTGTATTGCATTCTAGGTTGCTCTAAAGTGGACATGCTGTTTAAACCACCTTTGTGAACCTTTTTGTACAAACTAAACTTCAAATTTTGTGTTGATAGAATTTTTTTATACATAATAACATATAAAAGGAAAGGATGATAGCAAAGGATCTTTTGTGGATTTTTCTGTACAAATCTCAATGAAAGCCAAAGGCATTATGACATGGTCTTCTTAGAAGCTGCTATCTAATGAATAAGACAAGGTTAATACTATTCTTAACTCACCTGATTGTATCTAATTACACTGATACTAAAATTGCTATGGGTTTTTAACTGTAGTGCTATGATTAGATGGCCCATCATAGGGCTCCTCTGCACACAGTACTTTCAGTTAAGTATTGCTTAAAAAAGGCATGAAAAAATCTGCACGAGCCTTTGGTCTCTGATTGGATGCATTATGAGGGTTGTTGAAAAGTTAGTAACTGCCTCTTCTTAAGGATGGAGGACAGAGTGCCTCTCTACTCTTTAACATTGGAAATAAAATAAGAATAGAAAAGTAGAATCTCCCCAGATTTCATCCAGAGCCAGGAGTCCCTTCACAGACTCTTATACCAAGCACTTTGGAAAAGGGATCTGTAGAATAATCTACATGAAAGTATTTTGAACATCATGTTCAATGTGGAAAGAAGTACATTTCAGAATTGATTGTGCTGTTTTACTTTTTAATTAATGAAGGCAGTAACAGGCAAATGAATTATATTAGCCTCTGCTTAACAAAAAGAAACAGGTAATTTGTCAGCACCAGGATTGGACAGTTACTGGCCATTTTAACCAACGTGACTGCTAGTTTGAATAATCTCTGGACCAAAACTTGCTATAAGGTAGCAAAACAAATGTCAAGAATTCAATTCTTAACAGATGCTGCATAGCATAATAGATAAAAATAGTCTTCCCCTTAAAAAAAAAAAAACACTAAACATTGGAATTTCTGCTAGATCTGTTTTTGTAGAAGAAACTCAGTCTACTGTTCAACCGCAGCACAATCAGGAATTGAGGGATGCCGACTATTTTCCTGATATTGCTACAGACTTAATTTTAACCTGGTCAGTCAAATCCAGACTTCTGAAAATGTTCAGACTTTTGTTGCTGTGTAGTGCTAGGCCTAAGTGCCTTAGGACTCTGACTGGAGGCATTGTAGAACTGCCCTTTATTTAGACAGAATCCTACGCAAGTCGTTGCATCTCTGGCATGCCACATTGCAGCTGAACAATGCCAACCTGCAGTGAACCTGGCATTGTCCTTGCTTTTGTCATAGTTGTGATTACATCCTCTGCTGTGCTGTATTTCTTCACTGATGCTTCCGTAGGTAGTTGTGGGTAGCTGGCTTAGATCTTTCCTTATTCTGGTTTTGGAAGGCTAATATAACACAGTCCACGCTCCTAAGCCCAAATTCATGCTCTGCTTTGCTGTTCTCACTGCATGCTTTAGGGACATACTTTTTCCCAGGATATCGGAAGACTGTGCTGCCATCACCTCTGTATTGTGTGAAGTACCATCCTGCAGCCTAGGACAAGATACGTATGCTTTGAGTCTCACAGCAGATGGAGCAGTGAGTCAGCCTGAAGCCGCTGCAAGGCCAAAGCAAAGACTTTTACACCTGCGGAGGGGTTAAAGAACAGTATCCATTGCAGCTTGAGAGGGAAGATCGGCCTCTTGATTGTAGGGAACTGGATCGCAGGCCCAGCCGAGAAATGCACGAGGAGCACTATGGCATGCCCTACGCATACTAATGATGTTGGATGGGATTAACACAAATATCCAGAGAAAATTTATGATTGTAGATCTTTGTGGAGGTTGTAGGACATTCAGATGCTGATGGAAGAGCAACCTTAGTGATTGGGTGTGAGATGAGCTGCCATATGAGGAAGCAGTGTCTGGACGTGTCTGCCGTATGGTGATGCCTTCCCCCCACTTCCTCCATTCTGGGGAAGGATTGTGTTTGGTTGTGGCAAGTCCCATCCAGTCCCTGTTCTGCCTTGTCTTCTCTGTGCCATGGCATGACCCTGCCCTTCTAATGCAAGTAATTGCTAACTGTAATATGTGAAAATATAGTGTCTTAAAAAAATTAAGACATGTCTTGTATGCAGTGTAATGCTGCAATGAACTAAAATACAGGTTCTCTAATTTTATGTCACTTCTTTCTGTCTTGAACTTTTTATTCAGAAGGACTCCCTGGGAAACGGTCCTCAGGGACAGGGGAACAGAACAGAGCTGGCAAATCTTTAAGGATGTGATCCACAGAGCGCAAGAGCTCTCGATCCCTAGGTGTAAGAAATCAGGCAAAGAAGGGAAGAGACCGGCATGGTTGAGACAAGAGATGCTGGTCAAACTAAGGAGGAAGAGGGAACTGCACAGGCAGTGGAAGCAGGGACAGGCATCCTGGGAAGA
>BOSO01020662.1:0-14204 GCA_018403395.1 Gorsachius goisagi | reverse complement strand
GGTTACCAAAATATGTGCTGTGTGAAGAACCTGGGCCTCTCTGAAATGAGAACACAGACTAGCTATTTTCTTGCAAACAGACATTTAAGTAAATGAGTCCATTTCTGAATTTCTATTATTTCAAAATACAGCTTTCAAAAAGGACATTACTGCAATCATTAAAAGAGAACACTGGTTATTCTTGTTAGAGATAAGGAAACCTTTAGCAGGTACTTTTCTGTTCAGGTTGAAAGACTTGAAAGAAATAATAACTTTTCATTTTACTCTTTCTAATCACAGAATCCTATGTCATACCTGGCAGACTCTGTATTTTATAGACAGTACATCTCTATATTTTATAGACAGTACATAACATCCATTATTACTGTCACATCCCCTTTACATACAAAACAGACAAAGTATGATTCTATGGTTAGACTGCTTCCTTAGTGACTATTTGTGGACTGAGCATCTTGTCTTTAGCGGAAGCTTAGAGAAAAAGTGGAATAATTGCAGTGTGAGCAATTTGGGGATCCACGTAAGGAAGCCCATTATTTCCTTTGAAAAAAGATGCTTTAAATATGTATAGCTTTGACTTTTAATTTATAATCTTTTCCAGGTTTGAAGAGACCTTCACGTAACTCAGAGCTTTTAAGTTTAGAAGAAAGCTTTTTGCAGGAATTTTCCTCCTGGGCTGAAGAATCTTCAGGGAAGTAGATGACTGTCTCTTTTACGTAAGATTTATGAACGATGGCTTATTTATACATATACATCTACCTATACCTTGCTTTTTTTATGCAGAAGAACAAAGCTGCCTACCATGACCAATGTGTCTACATGCCAGTCTTAGGCACTGCTACTGCCATATGTAGAGGATTGATCCTGGACAGAAAATGAAAATAAGCCTAGTTTTTAATTCAGTCTATTCCTTTGCAAAGATTGCTTAACTTTACTGTTGGGTGAAGACAAAGATCAAGACTATTGCTACCTAGTTTATCATAAATTAATTCTATTAATCTATTCCACAAATGGAAATGCAAGTCTCTTGTGTATCAAAGTAGACATATCTGAACTGAGAACTGGTTTTCTAATGCATTCAATTTAGATGTCTTATTTTCTTCATGTTGAAAATTATTGTTTGATAGCAACTAAATACCCTGTCCTCCTCCTGGCCAAGCTGAGGTGGCTTGCTGTTAGAAACTAAGCCTCTTTTTGCACCAAGTTAAGCATGGAAAGAAAAAAGCACTATTAGAATAAAAACTTGCATAAAGATGTCTATCTTTGTCCTTGGAAACAGATTTGTTTATCTAGCATTACAACTACAGGGCAAATAAAAAAGTTTTTCCTTGATGAAATTTCAATATTAGTTACTTTAATAGACTAGACTATATTTCAAAACATGTAGGCTATTATTGCTGCTCAGCCACAATTATGTGAAAGAGGACGTACTTTACCTGTTGCTATATGTTAATGACAATTAAGTTCAGAAAGCAGTAATTTCTTTATACAATTAATTTGTTTAAATAGGATGCTTTTTTACAGAAATAATAATCCACAATATGATTCTTGTGGAAATTGAAAACTAAAAAAAAAAATTACACCATTCAAATGGGTTTATGTAAATACAACCTCAATAAAAGCTTCAAAAATAAGTGTTCAGGAAGCAGATAGGTGACTTTAAAATCCAAGCCAGAAGCCTGGTAAAGCTAGCCTATAATGCCCACGTAACTGCATTCCTTGCTCTTTTTCCTGGCACAGAGGCATTGACTAAAAGAAAAGTTTATCCCGTGCCAGGGATCATGAATTTGCAGTGTTTGTCTCTATGGGAAAAAATATCTTAAATATTGATTTAAGGGATTATATTTTGAAATATTTATCCAATTTTTGACATTTTTGTCACGATACTTTATTATACCAGTGAAAAGGACAAGGACCCTAAGCTGGATGCAAATAAATTCTGTGGTTACTACAGGGCATGTTGACTCTGGTTTTTGAAAGTAATGAATTATTAGCACATAACTGTCAACTGATGGAGCATCTGGATTACCAAGCACAGTTACAGAAAGTTAGTGGCCAAATAATAATTATTTAGTTAAAGTGGGACTCATTCTTCCATTTCATTGTATATAATTCTATCCATACTAAGGAAATTACAAATACTGTTTAGTGTTACCCAAGTGTCCATACTTACTAGGTGATTAATTCAAAATACTCCATTTATGTAGATGAAAGTATAAACTCAGGAAAAAGAATTACCTGTGTATAACCACTGCTTCCATCAGGACAAATGCAACCACCCTATAATTAAAAAAAAAGGAAACAATTATTGCTTTGTTGAAGCTTAAAATAAATTCTTATTTCAGATGCAAAACTGTGTTTAGGGGAAGAAAGACTACAGAGTAGCTATGACCTTTCCTATACCTAGAACGAATAAAGGGACAGCATAGCTTTGTACATTTTAACGTTTGCTTTGGAAGTTAGACTGATAACTACATCTCTCAGGGCTATGTCTCAATGACAGATGCCTCATCAAGAATGAATTATCTGGGTAGTCAAGAGTACAGAGAATCACCATTGTGCTTTCAGCAATAAAGAGTGTGTGAAATTGAAACAGTGTTGAGTGATTTGAGGGCGCCATTTCAGATAAATTTAATCTGAACAGGGTCACTTCATTTACAATTTGATGCATAACTTCACCAATCCCCCATGCAAAATTACTGGACTTAAACTCTGACTCCTGAATTTAATTAGTTTAATTACCAGGAAGCTACCTGGATAAGACTAGATAAAAATAGAGAAAATCCTGACCTGACTATTTGATCCACCACTGGTTGCAATAAATGATCCACCCTGTGAAGAAATAAATTATTTTTTATAGAAGCATTTTATTGTATAAATGTAAAACATGTATAAAATTATGTAGTGAGAAGTAAGGTGCCAAACTCTTTATACTACTTCCCTGCACCAACAAACATTATCTGTTCAGAACTCTCTGAGTCATTGTGAAAACATAAATTTGGATGAAACTTAATTAGTGACTGGTTACAATACACAGGACATCAATATCAGGAAAACTAATTAAGAAAACTGTTGCTTCTCTGGAGTTCAGAGATCTGACTGTACTATTGAATTAAACTTCAAACTCTCTGAGACAGAGGACTATGCTAGTGTTACATCTACGTAATTCTGAGCATAGTGGGATTCCAGATCTCTGGGAAGCTGATGGGTACAAATACAGTACAAAATATTAAGAAAAACATAATCAGGTCCCAGTCTGGATCAGTTAAATTTCACATAATTCTGTAACATATACAGTGCTCCAGCAGTACATAAGTCTACAGAATATGAAAATTCGACCTACTTTTGTAGAAGTACATAATCACTAAGACATAACTTGTTACCAAATTCTAAACGAAACCGAGTTATATATCTGGCCATTATCATCACTAGAACAGGACTGTTTCTAAAAAAAGATTCTAAAACTATTTCTTTTGCTTTTGCAAGCAACTTTTACAAAATGTTATGTAAAGAAACTCCTGCAATGCTTACCTGCTTACTAGAGTGAAGGAACAGAGGAGACAGTATATTCTGGGCCTATTATCATTATTTACAACTGTGCAAAATTATAACATTGTAGGGGAAATGCTGCCAAATTAAAATAGCATCTTTCAGCACAGATAAATTAGTGGAACCTAATTTCAGAAATGAAATACAATTTATCAGAAAGCTCCTTGCAATGAGATGATGTAGTAGACACTATGTTATTACCTGGAGATTAGTGTGGCTGCTATTTGAAGAAGACTCATTCTGTAAAGAAACAAGAAATAACTCATTTTTTCTGGAAGGATAATAAATTAAAATACACAGTTCTATTGGGAAAGAACTGCCTAACCCTAAACAGAATACTCTCTTATGGAAACTAAATCCTTACTCTTCTTTTTGTAGGTATTACACCAAGGGGCTGTAACACCAAAGGTAGTTCAAAAAAAGTGACAAGAATGATTTACCTGCACATCATAGTCTCTTTTGCTCAAGGCATGTGATGTATCCTATAAAAAACAGAAACATTTATTTATTATTAGGAGATGAAAACTCTATGATCAGTGACAGGCCTTCTTTCTTTCTCTATTACTTATTTATAACAACTCCAGACTCTTTAATGCATACACTGAGTAGGAATGTCTTATAAAATGAAGGGTTCTTTGCATGTAATTTTTATAGGCTACTTCTGAGTCTGACTTGAAGCTATACAATACATATATCCTTATCTCCTCCACAACATACTGAGCACAATAAATTACCAAACATTATTCTTTCCTACTTTGTTATTCTGTCTGTCTTCAGCTATACTTTTAGCTGTCCTCTGTATGACACTCATTTGATTTTGACTTTACCTTGGACCAACTCTGTATGTCCTTCCTGAAGAATGGAAATTTGAACTGCCCTATACCTCATAGCAGGATTTTCATGTCTTTTTTTCATATATGTACTTCCTTGAAAGTAAATTCACCCAAAGAGCAAATAGCCAAGCTATTTTATTTTACTTTTTCCTTAAATAGGAGAATATTAATTAGGACAAACATAATTTGGGAAAAAATAGGCATAACTGGGACAAATCAGGTATAGTTAGAGCAAAAATCCTACAAGCAGTGAAAAAAAAAAAAAGTTACTTACTCGAGCAACAAGAACTTTCTTCTTTGCACAACCAGAACTCTGTAAAGGAGCCAGAAGCTAGTTATTACTTTATAGATGCAGCCATCCACACAGAACACTTTCAGCAAAAATCTATCTAAACTTGTTGAGGTGGTATATTTTGGGACAAAAAAATGTCCAGAGAATTGACCCTACTTTCACTAAATAACACAGTGGAAAATATTGTATTAGAGTTATTTAAAAATAAAAGTAACAAACATTGCTAGCCTAGCTTTGGAGCAAGAGAGGAAAGTGTCATTTATCTGCCGAAACCCTCACAGTGTACAAACAGGAATCCAAACCACATCAGCCTATTCCTGAGGAACCAATACAAAATTCAGACTTAACTGCACCGTAAAACACATCTACTAAACAGTGAGGTAGCAAGGTCTCACTTTCTTTTAGTGTTGTTTTTTTTTTTCTTCAAAATTCAGCATGAAATTGTGAAAGTATAAAACAGTTGGTTTACAAAGCTATGTCTACAATATATTCAAAGAGTGATTCCAATTTAGATAAATTGTCTTGAGTATCATTAAAGGATGTAGTAACAAAAGCAGAAAGTCTATGTCAAGCTCATCACCTTATCACTTCATCAGAAGTTCCTGCCTAGTGGAGTCTCCCTCAGCTGAACCACTGTGGTTTAGAGAACAATCTGTATAATGCTTTTTTTTTTTTCTTTTAACATTCCCCAATTCCCCACCCTTCTTTGTGAGAATGTTTAGAAGCAAAGTATTTTACAATGAAGTCCAGCAATAGGCACTGGATAGGGACAACCGAGGGAATAATAGAATAACATAATTTGTGAACAAAGGAAGAAGTGATGAGACTCTTAAAAACAGGGCTTATTGCTGAAGAATTTTATTTGCAGAAGCTTTTGCATTAAACCTAATGCAATGCATTCAAGGGAAATACAAGCGAAACCAAAAGATGTTTTCAGAAGGCCTCCTTACTTCCTAGTATACATGCTTGATGCAGTGCTAAAGTACTAGAGAGGAAAAATAGGGAAAATAATGAAGCAGTAAGGCATATATGGCTGACAGCTGAAGAAAAGGCAAGTAGCTGATGACAGGAGGTTACTCTAGATGGCAGTAAAACAAAAGGAGGCTCTAACAGGTGGAAAAAGCTTTTCTATGAACAGAAAGTACATAAAAATGTCATTAATTTGCACAACAGTATATTTGCTTGGTCATGATCTATCCATGTTAATCACAGTTTCTGCTTGTAGGACAGATGGAAGGTCTTGACAGAGAGTATTACCCAGTATGAATGTTACTTTATGATACTAGCGTATATGCAAGTTTAAATTAGGACAAGTGGAAAATGCTTGAGGTGGCTATGTGCCTCATGTACACAGATGGTTAATTCCCAAGTAACTATCCAGTCAACAACCATCCACACAAAGAGCCTGTGTTACTATATATGCTGTGTTGTATTTGTGCAGCAGCCTTGAGAATGGCTAGAAGGAACCGAGTACAGAGAAATATAACATCAAATATCTCATTTTTTAATTAACTTTTTGAAGGATTTTATTAAGCAGTCATAGACTACAATTAGATGCCCACAGGCCTAATGCAAAGTGTTCAGTTATTAGCACTGTCATTAATCATAAGAAATTGAATACTGCAGAAGAAAAAAAGCACTTACCCGACCATTGGCACTATAGGTAGTGTCATTCTGGAAAAGAAGAAATTATTTCCTTCTTTAAGAATTATTTAAATACAGTAAGCTTACAAAAACCTGATTCTTTCTGATACTGCTTAGAGACATTAAAACCCCCCCCACATTTGTTGCTCACATCGTACACAGCCTCGCCTAAATTAGTTTAAACTCCTACCATTCCAGTCTGAAAAAGATTTTAATAGCAGCTTTAGATTGGTGGAAATATAACATGAAAAGCGGTGGAATTTCTGCCACCGTATCTCTTCTTTCTTTCATTTTATGTATTTAAAGCTTGTCTATGGGATTTTCTTGTTTTTGAAAATTACTGTAAAATGTATCCTTAGATTTTAGGCAAAATCTTCTGTTACTGCAAAGCCACTGAAATATTTTCTTATCTATATTTCATTTCATCAAGCTAAATGCATTTAAAAGCACAAAATGTGTCTGTAAACACTTATAGGACAACTTTCAGTAAGAAAACATGCAGTTGCTGAAACAGCTATTACTGTGGGGACTCAAGGTTCTTTCTGGATCATTCTGCTCACAAGGCTGCATCTAGAAGTGCAATTCTGTCCCATCTATGTGAAAAATGTTGTGATGAAAATATATCAGAGAAAGCATACTCACATCTTCACAAGCGTTGGGATTATAGTCTGAGGAATCTTGTGAGTTCTAGAAGGACATCAGATACCAGTTATTTCCTCACAAAATGGATTGTTAAAAATAGACTTTGATTTTATACTCTGCAAAACAGAATTAGGCTCATGCAAAGAAAAAAACTAGTTAAATTAAAGTAAGATCTTTATAAGGAAAATAAGGACCCAAATACATGGCTGCAATAGCTGCTTACAGGGAATGTTCCATTATTCAGTAAAGAAAAACACCCCCAAGCAATCCAAAACAAAAAGAGCACAGAAACGATTATGTTTTATTATGTCTTTGAGAAAGATGATGCAGGGACTACAGAGATTAGCATAAAATACTATATAACTAGGAGAAAGAAAGAACTAGTTACCTGGTTATCATAATAGTCTGAGGAGGATGATCCACCCTTTAAAACAAACAAACAAACTGAAATTAGAGAAAATTAGGATATAGAAACCCTGATTTTGAGCAGAGACTAAAGCTTGTATGAAGTGATGTACAAGTGGGGAAGTAAGGCATTATTTACCTGGCCCCCACCATAGTTTTGTGAGAAGGATCCACCCTATAAAACAAACAAATATAAACCTTACTTTAGAATAAACTGTGATTTTATTCAGGGGCTGTAAAGCTGAAATAAACAATTACCTGGGATTCCTGTGAACAAATACGACTTTCTAGATATTTAGGTAACTTATCAGATATGATAAAAATTCTTACCAGGAGAAAATCAAGGTCTACCTACCTGGCTGCTACCATAATTTTGTGAGGATGACGATCCGCTCTGCTAACAAAAAAAAAAATTAGAATTAATATTACAATATTGCAGATATTGAACAGCCATCGTGGAACCTGTGTGAAGTAAAACCTCAGTATGAGGAAATAATAATCTAGTACTTACTTGGCTACCACCATAGCTTTGTGAGGAGTCTGATCCACCCTATGAAAACAAAATAGCAACAGTTATAATGCTGGAGAGCTGAATTTGATCAGAATCCACAGAGCTAGCTTTATTAGGTTGCCAAGCTCTTTCTGTGTAAGTGGAATTTCAGGGCTGATAAAAAGTATGTTTGAAAGGGATGAGTTACAGGCTGGATCTGCGGACACTCTGCAAGAATCTATACCCTCACGAGCAAGAAAACTATACTCTGGATTAGAACTGCTTAAAAAGTTTTTACCAACAGATAATAAAGAGTTACCTACCTGACCACCCTGTGATCCACCCTGTAAATGAGACAAAAATTATGCATGCTTTAGACGCTTGCTGTTTCGCTATGGATTAGTTTTAATGAAAGCTATGATACTTGCTGAGGGGGAGAAAGAAGCAGAGGCAGATGTGCAATACAGGTAAGATTTCTAACGTAGTAAGCACAGATTGCCTATAGTGCAAAGGTAAGTACTTGATGAGGTATATGTTAAGGAACCACAAAGAGTTATCTTTAAGTAAGGCCTAGTACACAGGTGAGTGTCATTCTGAACAGTTCCTAGAGAATGTATCTTTTTTTCTCCTGTAGAAAACCTAATTTATTCAAATGGAATGAAGAATTCCCCTGTCAGCGTTATTACACAGAAAGCTGGTGAGATACAGTGGCCTTGAAGAAAAGGTTTTAAATGAAACACTCAGTATGTTTCAACATGTCCCCTTCAGAAGAGGAATCTAACCCCTCCAGGTAAAGTCAGCAGAGACATTTGTGGAAGTATTAGTGTCAAAAGTGCATAATAAGAACAGTGAAATCCTGAGCTGTTGGAGTGGGATATTTGCCATTCACTAAAATGGGGCTGAGACTTCATCCAGAAGAGGCAAAGGAAAATGAAATGAAAAGTATTATCTTTCAATGTTCTAGCACTTTTTAGAACAAAATTTAAGTGTTTCCTTTAGTCTTACAAAGAAATATCTCCTCTTTACAAAAAAACTTGAAAAGCCATTATAAAATAATTGTATACCTATATCATATATTATTCTTTCAAGTTACAATAACATATTAAAGCGTATAGTATATACTATACCACATTATAATAATATATTATAGCAACATCTATGTTGTTTGTATATCTGTAAATATAGTATATCTTTATATTGCTAAAACACAGTATTTGTTAATACAATGAATCTATCAGATTTTTCTATTTCTTGTGAAAAATCAGAATCAAGAGAAGTATCTCAAATAAAAAAAGAGATAATCTATTGCTCTTTTCTGACTAATTTTTAACATTTACAGAGATTGTTTCTTTAAACATAGCAGACATCTTTTAGGATAGTGGTTTTTAGAGTTCCAGCACTGAAACTTGTAACAAATACGTAGCTATCTATACTTCACTGCACAAACTGAGTGAATTGTTAAGCCAGTCCCTTTCAGGAGTCTCAAGTAGCAGTCCTAAAATATTTTCTGACTTTTGATGGGAAAAGTCCACAGAGAGGCTGGTGAGCTCCAGCCCTGATTTAAGCAGTGCCAGTTGAGCAACTCTGCAGTAGACTTGTTCTTTCCAGAATCTGGCCTTAATACCCTATAAAGCTAGGTATTTCACAGACATAATGCTAGGAAAAAGGCGGGGGGAACGCCAAGCCCCTGTGATGCTCCTGTCTGTTGGAAGAGAGCGAGTTCTAATCTCATAATTGGTAAGATTACCTGGATTTACAGTCTATGAATCTGAAGTTGGTACTAATTGAGTTAGTGGCAAAACTAATTTTGGATGCATCTTAAAATCAGAGGAGGAAGGCCATTTACCTGGTGGCAGGGATTGCTATCATATGAAACACCCTGTTAAAAAACAAACAAACCAAAAGGTAAATGCCCAAATTTTCATTTTCTTGCAGAGAATTACTGTAAAAAAACCTCAAAACTTTACAGAGGGTGAGCTTAATTTTATTTAACCCTTTAAGGCTGTGGCTTTACCCTCTTTCACTCCAATACCCACATACTCACAAGCACCAAGACACATGCACACAGATGATCAAAGCAGGACTACTTGTGTGCCACGTGGAAAGCAAGGCAGGCTGTCAATTGATGTCTCTCTGTATCATCCTAGTTCCTCTTGATTGGTCAGGATGAACTGGGTTTTTTTGGACAGTCCTTTTTGTAATCAACAGTTACTGTTGTGTGACCATCTACCTCAGAATCTTGCTGGATTCACCCATCATAGAACTTGGGCAAGACTGCTGCCCAATGCTTTTCATTTCCCTGTTTTGGGTATATTTTGGCTACAGCCAGTCTTCCTCTTGGGATAACAGGATGAGAAACAGTACACACAATGAGTTCTACCCTGGTTGTCACCCTCCCGTTACTAGAGCACTGATCTTTTCATAAGTCAACCTGTGACACAGCTTTGGTGGAAGCAGCATGTTCTTCAGTGTTTGGCGGTTACATTGCTGTTAACTGTGTCCTTGTTGTACTGCTTTGTATGAGGTTTTCACATGCATTTCCATTCATACTTAACTCATGCCAATCCTAATATTTCTTCTAAATACTTCTGCTAAAAATTTCTGTATTTATACTTTGCTTTCATTCTTGTTGCTTACCCCAACACATTTATTTGAACTTAGGTTTACTATCATGGCCTCATTCACGATCCTTTCAGCTGGGATCTCATCACTGAAGACACCGTCTTTACACTGTTGTAGGCATACACAATTTGAAAAGGAACCAGGATGAAAACTACTAACCTAATCCTTATTCCACAGGAGCCACTCTCTGATCCTATTGCTTTCTATAGGAACTAAAAGGAGCAACATCCAAAAATCACTCCCAAATAAAGATTTTATCTGTTTACTGAGTAGACAGATGAATCACAACTTGTCTGTCTTCTGTGTGTAACACTACATAAGAGAAGACACATCATTTTGGTTACAATGACCAACAATATCAGCCTTTCCTGATCTCCTGAATTCCATGTAACAATGAAAACAAAAGATTCCAACTAACAAACATTAAATGGCTTATTGAAAAATATGTTACTACAACAAAGAAAGCTGGGTTTAGTTTTCAAATAGTTTGGAGAAAGACGACTTACTTGCCCACAACCTGAGGAAGCAGATTGACCCTGCTGGAAAAAAGAAAAGAGCAGCTCAGTAATCCATATGGTCCTTTACCCATTTCAAAGACAGAAATATATTTTAAAGGGCTTCAGCTGCCCGACTGCTTAAAAGGTAGAAGACCAGCTACATCCTACTCTGAATTTTCTTGTAAATTATTGTGTATGTTGAGTATTATAGTGGATCAAAAAGCTGACACCTACACATACTCATTTCTATGTGGGAAAGAGCTGCTTCAGTGAGCCTAGTGTTCCCAGACCCATAAGAAAAAAAGTTCACAACTCTTAATTCTAGTGAGAACTTACTGTATTATTTCACTAAAAACCCCACAAAATTCACAATACATACACGGAAACATCACATACATGTTGTATACTGAGTGGTGACTGACTGATGCTTACCTGGCCACAGGAACTACTACCTTGAGGCTGGTAGCTCTGTGAGAAAGGCAAGAGCTCATTTGAAAACAAAGCCATTGTCTTAGCACAGCTGTGACAGAAAAGCCCATTTCCACTAAAAATGTCTCTGTATTAGGTTCTTCTTCCTTCACAGTAACTCAGTGGTGCAAACCAAAATCAAGGACCACTCAGCAACGCCAGGAAGGAAAAAAACCTCAACCAACCCCCAGAGTCCACTTACAAGGCAGGCTCCTATGGAAAAGCTCAATACATGTCAGCAAAAAAAGTCTCACCTGACCATAGGACTGGCTGCCTTGGGAACCCTGTATAAAAAAAAAAAAAAAAAAGAGAATTACCACCTTGAGAAGTAGGCTTCTGTAAAGAGCATAGTGTTAATGGAAATAGAGCTGCACAAGTGTTTCCTGGAAAGGCTCTTTCCTGAGCCAGAGGGGACCGAGCAGCATGTCAGCATCTGTGCAGCAGATTGTCCTATTCTCCGCAAAAGGCATGAATCGAATTGAGGCGCAGACTGCCAAAGGAAACATCACTCTCAAAAATCTGCCAGTCGTGCTGGTCACAGAGAGATCAGTGAAGATCTTCCTACAGAATATCCAGTTGGCTTACCTGGCTGTAAGAACCACTGCTGCCGCCCGAGTAAGTTCCACCACCCTAAGACAAGACACCATTTGGTTAACTCCCTTTTGTCAGGGATGCAGCCTGCATTAGGAAAAGCAAGCAACTACATCCTAAAGCTACTCAGGGCAGTACAAACGGCCTGGACCTCCCCCTGGCCCTCAATGATGCTGAGACCAAGGATTTCACATGCTGGGGATTCCAGATAAACATGTAGCATGTGGACAAATTTTGAGTGTGAGAATATACGCTTTCAGAGAAAATGCCCTTTGAAATTCAAATACTGACTGCGTGATGGCTAGCTGCTTTTGCAGTGCCACGGCACGCCACTTTCTCAAACACCTTATTCTGGCTGGTGACTGAATGATGCTTACCTGGCCATAGGAACTGCCACCTTGAGGCTGGTAACTCTGCAAGAAAGGAATTATTGATTCAGAATTACTGTATTTGTGAAGCAGATGCATCTCTCATGCTTGTCTCTTTGGGCAGAAAAACACCCCAGAATAGGACAGAGAATGTGCAGACTCTGCTGCTTAATGAGGATTACTTTGATATTTCTTATTTCGGATCAGTATCCGATCACGTTGTATTTATCAATGGAAAATCATAGAGTAGTTCTACATCTGTCCTCAATGGGACTCTAGTCTTATGAAAGTTTTCCAGGACATGGAAGGGGCGCAATATTTTCATATTTTGCTCCTTTTGCCTGCTGTTTCTCAGAATCTGGGGGTAGATGGCAAAAGGTAGGTGAATCCTGACTTCCTATATTTGTATTTTTGGTGGGGCTCAGCTGCACAATTCCCTTCCTCTGAGGGAAAACAAAGGTGAAAAATAATGTTTAAAAAAAGTGAAGAAATAGTCCTAGGAAAGAATATGGATTCATAAAATGGAAACAAGCCAATGCAATTAAAAGTAGCAGGTCAAATGAACTAGTCAAGGAGGCCAGTACTTTTGAAACACTTTCAGCACTATAGATACTGTGGGTAACTGTAAGCTGCTGATGCCATGTGCCTCCAACAGAAGGTGAAAAAAGAGCAGCTGTTTCACGTACATGCAGACCAGTGCCACAGCTGTCTGGGAGAGTTATGAAGACAGGGATTACCAAAAAGGATTTGAACTACCTTGTCTGTTTCTGGTGTCTGACACAAATGTTCCTACAAACCCCATACCTATCTCAGGGCTGCCTTAATTCACGTAAAAACCGTAAAGGGATGTAAACGTTCATCAGCGGTGGGCTAAAGCCAAATCTTCCTGCACCTGAGAACCTCACCCAATGTTCTTGAGCTCCTCAACACTGTTCCTCTGTACTGAGACCAAAGGAGACAGCAAAGAACTCACCGTAAATTTGTCTTGGGCCATGTAAATCAACTGGAACAGGAACAGCACCAAATAGACTATTTCTACCATAAATTCTAAAGTTCCATGCCCATGGAAAACATCAGTTAGTGACAGAAAGCCATGCTTCCCTCAGCTATCTATTAAAAACACAGCTGTCATTTCCACCACAAAAGTTTTGAAATGCATCCAGAGATTGTTTTTTTTTAAGAACTCAACATAAATTGAAAAAAATATACTTTCGAGTCTACTCTCATTTGCAGTACCATGTCCCTGCACTTTCTCAAATGCTGTTACTGACTGGTGCTTACCTGGCCATAGGAACTGCCACCTTGAGGCTGGTAGCTCTGTGAGAAAGGCAAGAGCTCATTTTGAAACAAAGCCATTGTCTTAGCACAGCTGTGACAGAAAAGCCCATTTCCACTAAAAGTTCCTCTGTACTAGGTTCTTCTCCCTTCACAGAAACTCAGTGGTGCAAACCAAAATCAAGGACCACTCAGCAACGCCAGGAAGGAAAAAAACCTCAACCAACCCCCAGAGTCCACTTACAAGGCAGGCCCCTATGGAAAAGCTCAATACATGTCAGCAAAAAAAGTCTCACCTGGCCATAGGACTGGCTGCCTTGGGAACCCTGTAAAAGAAAAAAAGGGAATTACCACCTTGAGAAGGAGGCTTCTGTAAAGAGTATAATGTTAATGGAAATAGAGCTGCACAAGTGTTTCCTGGAAAGGCTCTTTCCTGAGCCAGAGGGGACCGAGCAGCATGTCAGCATCTGTGCAGCAGATTGTCCTATTCTCCGCAAAAGGCATGAATCGAATTGAGGCGCAGACTGCCAA
>BOSO01020661.1:0-24833 GCA_018403395.1 Gorsachius goisagi | reverse complement strand
TGCGTTGTTGGATGTGTCCATAGTGTTAACTTCTTAGCTTTGCACATTTTTACAAGTAACACTGAACAGTTTTTCTTTACTAATTCAGAACTAGTGTGAAAGGGCCTAGCAGGTCCTTGCCGTTGTATGACTTTGACAGAGAATTGTACTGTAAAGTGCAATGAAGAAATATTTCAGTTTTATGTGCTACTGGCTGCTGCTTGTACAGAATTGGTCAAGATTTGTGACTGATGTCACAACAGCCTGCAGAGTCGTTGGCCTATGTTTGCTGGTTTTCTGTAGAAAATCTGGCACCCGCTCTTTGTAGTTTGTCCAAAGAAATCCTTAATGAGATCGAGGCATCCTGTGCAGAAAAAACCTTTGCAGGTTTTCTACCAGGTTGGTCAGTCTGTCCCTTCTGCTTCTAGTTCTTAGCTATGAGCCTGTTAGTTCCAGTCTGCAAATCAAGGAGCTTACGTCAGGTCTGGATGATTCTCTTCTGGGGATAATATTGCAGAAATTGTTAGAGCGTTAGCATAGCAGGCAGCAGAAGGAATCTCACTTTCTATTTTTCCAGTTATTCCTTTTCATTGTGATATTGAATTCAATCACATAAGCTCACCATTTAGGGCAGTGTTTCTTTTTTATTTAAGCTGGTACAGCTAATCCGTGGAATACATCTACTTCAGTTTCCTATCTTTTGGGGGGACTGACCTAGTTTAGATTCCCTTTCTCTGACCTGTATACTTATTGTCATCTAACTGTACTCACGAAGCCCTCTGCATTTGCTTAGGTGCTAGAAAAATTGGCTTAGACCCTTGTTGCACCTCACCCTTTATCTTTCTCTTGTGTTTTAGGGCCATAAGAATTGTAAACTGTTCATTTATAGAAAACTCTGGAGAAAATTTAATCCATGCTTCTGTTAAGACCAAAATTATTGTTTTGTCCAGCTGAGTCTTAAAGACCTCCAACAAAAGAGGTTCCGCTGCCTTCCTAGCAATCTTCCTTTGCCTTCCTAGCAAAGAATTTTTTTGTAATGACAGTTTAAGGCAAGACACAACTTGTAGCTGTTGCCTCTTGTTTTAGCATCTGCTATGGCTATGCTGTCTTTGCAGGCCTCTTTCAAATAGCTCTAGGTTGCTATTTGATTACAGTTTATCCTCTTCTTGGCAGAGTAAAAAAGCACAGTTCATAAAGCTTTTCCTTAGAGGGCACGTGCTCTAGGCTGCTCGCCCTCTGGGTTGTCATCTGCTTGACCCTCCCAAGTTTCCCTATGTCCTTCTTGATGTGGTGAGGTGAACAAAACTGGGCTCAGTATTGCAGGCGTGTCCTTACTACTGTTGAATAGAAGGAGAGAGTAACTTCCCTCAGACTGATGGCCATGCTTCTCCAATTTCGGTCTGATACATAGTTTGCCTTATTGTGTTGAGAGCACGTTGTTGTCTTTCAGTTTGGCATCCATCATGACAAACATATCTCTCTCAGCAGGGCTGCTGCTCCGCCAATTACTTCTGAGCCGTTTCAGAAGCGTGGTGTTCTGCTCCAGGTGCAGATCTTTGTGCTTTCCACAGTTGAGCATCATAAGGGATTTGTTGGCCCAGTCCTTAAGGTTCTCAAGGAAACAACCCTCTGAACTGAAGCTCTGCTCTGGTTGTATCTACCATCCCAGATGGTTTAGCATTGTTTGCATTTTTGTCTCATCATCCAGGTTTCTGATGAAAATGTCAAGCTTTATAGGATCCAGTATAGACCCAAGATTACTTGACTTGTTTGACATTCAGCTGACAGCCAGTAGTTACCTATCTTTTAAGTTTCTTCAGTTAGTTTTCAAAATATGCGTGTCAGTTTATTCAGCCTGCGTTTCTGTAGCCTGGAAAGGAGAACACAGTGGGAGACAATGCCAAAAGTCTTGATAAAGGCAATGTGCGTTACATCTACGTCTTTTCTTCTTGTAGCCGGGTATTTTATCATTGAAGGCAATTGCATTGCTCAAGCATGATTTGCCATTGGGAAATTGGTTTTCTATTCTGGATTAGTCTTTTCCTTTATGTGATTAGAAGAATACATGCTCCTGTGATTTTTCTGAGGACTCAGCTGAGCCAGATCAGCCTACAGTGCCCTGGGTGCTCCTCCTTACCTTTCTTGATCAAAAATGGCTACGATTTCAAGTATTTCTTTTTCCTGGTTTCCCCTGTGCCCCCAGCTATCAAGAGCTCCCCTGATTTACTGTGATTCTTTGATAAGCAGCAGCCTTGCAATTGCATCAACCAATTCTTGTGGCACTTTCAGGTGTACCTAGTCCAGTCTCATGAATTTAAATACATCCAACTTCTGTAGGTCATCCCTAAGCTGTAGTCCAGACCCTTTCTCAAAAAAGGCAAAGTAGGTCAGGTTGCTGAAAGCATTGACCAGTCAAGCATTGAATATCACCAGGGTTGGAGATTTCCACAGTCTCTCTGGGTAACTTCTTCCATTACATAATAAACCTCATTGTGCGTGTGGGAAAATTTCTTTGTCATTGGAATTTCCTTCATTGCAACTTTCGACTGTTGGTCCTTTTTCTTTGGATATACATCACAAGCTTCAGCATCGTATCATCTAATTGACTCTCTAATATGTTGATGTCTTGCTTGTACTGAGGAGTCCAAAACTGACACAGTACTCTCGATGCAGTCTCTCCAGCGCCAAGCAGAGAAAGATAATCATGTCCCACAACTTGCTGGCTACTCCTACTAATGCAGCCTTGTATACACTTGGTCTTCATGGTTGCAAGGGCATACTACTGACTCATTTTCATCTTGTTATCCTCTAGTGTCTTTTTTGCAAAGCTGCTTCCTGCCCTTCAAGTCCCCAGCCTGTGTTGCTGCATTGGGTTACTGACGTCTAGGTGCAGGACTTCCCATTTGCCCTTGGTTTTCATGTGGTTCCCGTTTTTCCAGCCTGTCAAGGTGCATTTGGATAGCAGCCCTGCCCTTCAGCGTTTCAGCTGGTGTGTCTTCCTCCCCTTCTGTCTGCTGTTATGCACAAACCTGCTGAGAGTGCATACTCCAGGTATTTAATAAAGACATTGAACAGTATTGGCACAATATTGATCCTTGAAGGACATTGCTGGTAAGTTAATAGGGATTTTTTTTGTGTTGTGGTCTGGTCTTTTTGTTTGTGTTTTTCTTTTTTTTTTTTCTTTTTTTCCCCATGAGCACCTTATAGTCTGTTTAGTCCATTTCTTACAGCTAAGCTGGTGAGATTACTATGGGAGACAGCGTAGAAAGCCTTGCTCAAGTTAAGCTAAACAGCATCTAGTGTTCTCCCCTCATCCACTGTGCCATTCATCTTGCCATAGAAGGCAATGAGGTTACGCAAGCACAATGTGCCCTTGCCAAATCACGCAGGGTGTGCTCCCAGTTGCTTTCATGTGCTTGGGTACAACTTTGGGGGGGATTTTCTTTGGTAGCTTTCTGAGAACTGAGGTGAGTCTGACTGGCCTATAGCTCCTTGCACGCTCCATCTTGAACATGTGCACGATGGTTGCCCTTTTGCAGTTTTCAGGCACTTCCCCCAGTCATCATGACATATCAAAAAGGATAGAGAGTGGCTTCACAGTAACCCTGGCCATGGGCACCCTGGGATGTATTTTTTACAGCTTTGTGGGATCTCATATGTCAGATCTACTTCATTTATCCTTTCTCCTTTACTTTGGTTCCACCACTGTTTCATGCAACTTATCTTTGCCCTTGTGATTACCATTGCATCTCTCGCTTCAGCATCGTTCTTCAGATCAATTACACCAACCTGTTTGTCCTGTGTTGTAATTGGATAGTTTGTAGGCCAAATCTCGGTTGAGTTACTCTGGTTACATTGTGCGGTGATAGGAGTTTGTGACAATTCTTTCATTAAATAATATTTTGGATGCAGATCACAAATTTTGTTATTCCCAAGTTATCTTTCAAATAAAATCTCAAGTCCAAATAATGGTGTAGGATGGAACAGGTAATGTGCTATCAGGACAGTTGCATAAATAATTAAGCACAATATATGCAAAGGAAATTTAGTTTTACTGTCAGCATTTTCCTTTGGAGTCAGTTGAACCAAAGAGACTTAGCCACGTGGCAGAAGTAATCTGCTACTTGCAGATAGCTCTGTTTCCAAATATTCTTATCTGAAACACTGACAGTAGGTGGAGTCCAGATCAGTAGTAAGACACCTAAATATACGTGTTGGTTTGTAAGTGCAAGTGTATGTCTAAGTTTTCATTATAGCCTTTGCTAACTAGGGGATGATATCCTGAGGTAGAAACCAGTGGCTGGTCCCATGGTTATTCACTAATCCGTCCATCTACTGTGGCCTAGATCTTTGTATCCTGTAGTAGGAGTCTGCTTTCAGGTAAGCATCTACATTATAAGGGTGTGTTAATCTCATGCTAAAGTCCTACCCTGTAAGTCAAAGCCTGTGTTTATGTATTCTAGCAGAAGTTTTGCTACTAGATTAAGTACTGCTGACAGAAGCTGCCTTTTTTGTAATATTTTTCCACATGTGTTTAGAGAGTTTATGGGTGGGGGTTGGAGAGATGGAAGAAAATACTGCATGTAATAAGGACTGATTTCCTACATAGTTGCATCCCTTTATCTTTATTACTTTTCTCCTTGATGACTTATATGAAGCTTCCACAGGTCAAGTTTGTGGTTCTGTCTTCTCCTTAACTTTCTTAGAGCTGCAATGCAAACTGTGCCCTCTCCGCCAACTGACTGGGCTGGTAGGAGTCTTATCTCTTGAGACCTCTGCCCATTAAATGTGTTTGGAAATTGATAGGCCTTCTGAAGATATTTCTAGGGGAAATGTGGGCAATTCATGTCAAAGATAGATGCCTATAATGAAAATACTGTTCTTCCAAGCTTCATTTATGAAGAGGGAAGGAGATTCAGAGGTATTTTTGGGTATTATTGATTTAATCTTAAAACAGGTCCGGGTAGTATCCTAGGAGTATATCCACTGTCTTTTCTCTGCTTTTGTCTCCAGTCCATTCCTATTACTAAAAGCTGAAAAGTTACAAATTAAAAACCCATCTGAGGGATTTTTGTTTATTTATTGTTATTATGTAGAGTTAGTACTAGGAAACATTTTGTGATTGCCTCAGATGGGCAGTTTTTCAGAAAACCTTTTCTTCTCTAGTACTGCAACATTGTGCATATTAGAAATTAGAAGTTAAGTTAAAAACTGGACCAAAGCTACTACCAGAGTCTATGTGAACCTTGAAAGCCTACCACTCCAGTCCAAAATGTGTTGCTGAGCTTCCTTTTTTCATTGCTTAATTTATGACCTTATGTTGCAAATGGTACTTGTGAATGAAGAGTTGTCAGTGGGATTTCCATGTGGAATTGTTCAGTGAAATCGATTCAAAATAAAACTATACAACTGATTTAATTGGTTCATGATCAGAAATTTTGTATAAAACTTACTTTCTTGGGTAAGGACTTGTTACTTTTGCTTCTTGGATTGAAAACACCTCAGAAAAGGGATGACAAGCTAAATGTTTACTTTGGTTCTTGATATAACTGGGTTTCTCGGTCAGAGCTGCTCTTGACTTCTTTCAGCTTCAAATGATGAAGAAATAAAAGCAGGAATAATGCATTGCAAAATACACCTTCTTATAGTTTGACAATATTCGCTTCAATTACTTATGTTCTAGTCACTGAAAGTTAAAGACGATAACATGGGGAATAATGAAGTAGTAAAGATGTCTCCTTTGGCATTAAATGAACTTTTCCAAGGGGTGAAGTAGGGAGGTGGGGGAAGAAAGCTTCATCCCGAGAATTGTGCTCTAATCGAAAGCATTAAACATCACTACTCCCTTCCAGAAGCATTTTTCTATTTGCATTATACTAGATTTTTTTTCAAGGTACTTTTGTTAGTTCAGATCACGCATTATCTGCATTGCCTGTTGTCTTAACTTCATGTGACATCTCCATTCGGATCTGTTTCTTTCAAGTTGTGCAGCACTGAGAATTTTCCAGTGACTATTTGTGAAGGTATTGCCCCCCTTATGGTTCTGCAAATTTTGTAGATCTTAGGCTTCAGTTTACATGCCTAAATCTTCACAAGCTGATTAGGAAATAGAATTTGGATCCTTGTACTCAAAAATGAATGGTCCTTTTTCACTGAGCAAAAGCATGTGAAAGGCTTAATGTTGTCCTTAACTAGATCCTTTTGACGTTTTAAAGGTCATGATGGTATACAACAATATTCAGTTTTATTGTAATGTTATTTTTTGTTGCATCTTATTTGATTAAGTTCTTATTTTGTTTGAATTATTTATCCTAATTCCATGTGCTGATGGATTGCTGCTATATAAGCTGTATGGAAAATGGTGGCTTTTGAACTCAGGAAGGATCATCTTCTTAAATAACATTAAAGGTGGTGTAGTGGTTTGACCCTGGCTGAATGCCAGGGGCCCACCAAAGCCGCTCTATCACTCCCCACTTTAACCGGACAGGGGAGAGAAGAGTAGATCAAAAGGCTTGTGGGTCGAGATAAGGACAGGGAGAGATCATTTGCCAGTTACCATCATGGGCAAAACAGACTCAACTGGATGACATTAATTTAATTTTTTACCAAGCAAAATCAGAGAAGGAGAGGACAAAAACTGCTGAATCTTAAAAGACCTTCCCCCCACCCCTCCCTTCTTCCTAGGCTCAACTTCACTCCCAGTTTCTCTACCTACTCCCCCCAGCAGCACAGGGGGATTGGAATGGGGTTGGGGTCAGTTCATCACACGTTGTCTCTGTCACTCCTTCTTCCTCAGGAGAGGACCCTTCCCCTGCTCCAGCGTGGGGTCCCTCCCACGGCAGACAGTCTTCTATGAACTTCTCCAACGTGAGTCCTTCCCACGGGCTATAGTTCTTCACGTACTGCTCCAGCGTGGGTCCATCCCACCCACAGGGTGGAGTCCCTCAGGAGCAGACCGCTCCAGTGTTGGGTCCCTTGCGGGGTCACAGGTCCTGCCACCAAACCTGCCTTGGCGTGGGCTCCTCCCCCACAGGTCCACAATGACTTGCCAGGAACCTGATCTGGCGCAGGCTTCCCATGGGGTCACAGCCTTCTTCCTTTGGGCATCCACCCACTCTGGCGTGGGGTCCTCCCCAGGCTGCAGGTGGAGATCTGCTCCCCCGAGGACCTCCATGGACTGCAGGGGGACAGCCTGCCCCACCACGGGCTGCACCATGGGCTGCAGGGGAATCTCTGCTCCAGTGCCTGGAGCACCTCCTCCCCCTCCTTCTTCACTGACCTTGGTGTCTGCAGGGCTGTTTTCTCTCACATCCTCTCGCTTCTCTTCTCTCTCCGGCTACTGAGCCGCAGCCATTTTTTTCCCCTCCTTAAATATGTTATCACAGAGGCGCTTCCACTGCTGCTGATTGGCTTGGCCTTGGCCAGTGGTGGACACAGGGAAAACTTCTAGCAGCTTCTCACAGAAGCCACCCCTGTAGGCCCTCCCATTACCCAGACCTAGCCACACAAACCCGATACAGGTGGCTGCACTTTTGTCTGTTAATTTCAAGATGAGGGGTACTAAAAAGTTTTCCTGCAGTGGCAGCATGTGAAGTCCATGAGTTCCTTTTGAGAACTGCTGGCCTATCATCCTGTGGATTTTTTGCTTACTATATAATGTAACATATTTCACTCAACTTTCAGGGTATACTAGGTACAGATATGAAAAGACTAATCTTTTAGATTAATCTTTAGACTTGTGTGTGACTTGAGTTACAATTTAATTAAACTGGGAACAGTTAAGTTGGGGAGCCTTTTCCATTATGGATGGTCACGTGTTGAACAAAGAATGCATAGTCATTCCTGTAATAATTTAACCCAGTTTTTCAATTCAGTTTAAGCCAGATCTGTTGCTTCAGAAGCCTAAAATGTGGTTCTTCTAAGATTAGAAATATTTTGTAGAGCTTAAATAGTCCTTGAAGTTGATACAGAGAGCTTTGTGGACTTACCAAGCACTGGTCTCTGTTCCAAGTGATTTGCGTGTGTGTCCAAGGGCAGGCTTCTGACTCTTCATTTGGTCACTGCACCGCTAGTTGTAACTGGTAAAAGGTTATTTTGGCAGATGCTTGTGTATGTCGTAGCTCATCTTGATGACATTATAATTCATCTGTAGTCACTTGATGAAGTAGCTTTTTTGCTGAAGGAAAGATATGGGAGTTTGGTCAGTCAGCCAGTTCCAAAGTGATAGCCTAATAGTGATTTTACATATGATAAATACATGGACTGATGAACATGCCTTGTTCATTTGGCAGCATTTGATGATCTTAAAGGTCTTTTCCAACCTATGATTCTATGCTTTATTTCCCATCACTGCATTCAGATAACCAAATCATTTAAGAAAAGTTACAAAGGTGAGCATAAATATATTTGCCTGAATTGATCAAATCTTAATTAGCTTTAACTGACAAAGACTCCTCCTTTAATCCTTTGAAAATTTCTAGAGAAGTTATGCTGCACTTAAAATGAGGAGCTCACCTAGTGCTGGAAGGCAATCTAGAAATTAGCTTGTTCCTTCAGGTCTCTGGTATGTTCTTTTGGGTTTTATTCTGGTGGTTGTTATTTGGGTTTTTTTTTTGGTGATTGTTTTTAAGCGATGCTGTGCTCCTGTAGTTGAAGCACATAGAACTTGTGAAGATATTCATGCAGTAGTTCTGTCTGTCTGGTATTTTTTCTTTTGTTTGCCTTCAAATAGGTTTCAACTGAATCAACTGCACAGTGTGAATAAGACATTTAAAATTATTTGCCTTTATTATTGTCCAATTCATCACCGTATATTTGTGACAAAGTGAAAGGTGCTTTCTCTCATATAGTAGTAACATGTATCAGCTTCTACAACCTATTCAAACATCAAATGTTTAATTGGGCCTCTGTTTACTGGAGATGACGGCTGTTTGGGGAGGGTTTGGGGTTTTGTACAATTATTCTGTGGGAAGGTATAATAACAAAAAGCCAGCTATGTAAATATTTGCTGATCTGTTGTAACAGTATCTTATTCTGTCCAACAGCAAACATGAGGTCAGTGTCAGAAGAGCCTGTCCCATTACATGAAGAATTTATCTACTGTTGCGGAGCTGCTACCCATGTCTTAAAGTGTGGGCCCTGGAAAGACCTCTCAAAAGATGAAAGTAAAAATCTACCCAGGCTGTTATTCATGATTATTCCTGGTAAGGGTCTTTTTGTTGTTGTTGTAAGTCTAGAAACGTTATGATTGGAGTGGGTATATTAAATTTTAAAAATCTCACTAGATAAATAGTAGAATTTGGCCCGTGCATGCGGCCAAAAAATCAGTGGTGAAATTTACTACTGTTATCTGTACACATAATGGTGCCGTAAGGTAAAATTGCGAAATTAGGATGTCTCACTCATTTACTCTGTGGTGGTGGTTTGCTGACAGCATTGCACGTATGGTTTTTTTTTTCCCCCTGTTGCTCTCTTTCCATTTATTTCTCGCACATTGAAGTGGTACTGCAATGTCAGCTCTGTGCTGACTGAGAGGTGAAAGTTAACAATATTGAGGGAAAATTCTGGATACAGTAGTTTTTCAAAGTTGGGGTTTTTGTAGTAAATGTTTTTTAACTTAGATTTTTGCACATGAATTTTTAGGATAAGCCTCTTGAACTCAGTGAGTTTTGTATAGTTCCAAGTTTTATTTAAATCTGGTCATCTTAAAATGAAAGCTCTAAGCTTTCATTTAGCATATGCTAAAATTAATGGAAAGTCCTAAATTCATTGAAGGCTTCCAATGACCTGTAGGAGTTTTGCCATTAGCGAAAGCGTAGAGCTTGAGCCTGCTCAAGCACAGGTACTGTGATTCTTTCACTCCCTTAGGGTTTGCAGATTTCTCATATTTCCTATAGTTTACTTGAATGTTTTGGATACTATTGTTACTTCCCCAAAATCAGTGGTGTGAATAATGACTCTGCTGATTATTCAGATTTTTGGCTTACTGTTCCTGTTAAAGTATATTCTGTTGCTGTTTATGGGCCAGTGTGTGGCTTGGTCCTTACTTAGTGGTGAAAGAGAGCCCAGACTCCATTTTTCAGGTTTTTTGCAAGGTTTGGGAAGCCTCATAG
Organism: Gorsachius goisagi; assembly: GCA_018403395.1. Classification (NCBI taxonomy): domain Eukaryota; kingdom Metazoa; phylum Chordata; class Aves; order Pelecaniformes; family Ardeidae; genus Gorsachius; species Gorsachius goisagi. The sequence goes on along the minus strand of BOSO01020661.1, from coordinate 14,742 downwards.
AATATTTTATGTTAGTTTCTTTGGGCACAGTGATTTTATGCCCTTGCCTCCTGGAGCTGAGTAGTAGTGTAACTTTTAAGCCAGTGACAGTGAAGTTTAAGTTGTTTCCTGAACTGAAAAGAAGGAATAAGCTGCCTACATCTTGCTACTGTTTCATGGGAACAACTTTTTAAGCCAGATTCTGTATAGTGTAACTTTTCAGTAAAAGACTATCTGTATGGATCCCAATCATCAAACAGTTTTCTGGAGGTACGAACCTGATTAGATGCTTTTCAGTTGCTGTTTTCTTCCAGCTAAAGCATTTCTGGAAGGCTTAAATGAAAAGCTAAGTTAACTGTTTCTTTTCCCCCCAAGTTCTGGAGCTTTTACCTGTCTTCAGACTGTGATACCCTTGTGTTTGGGTTGGTGGTAGGGCCTGTAACTAGGGTAAATCTGGAAAGCTGACTTAAATCGGTAGAAAGATTTGTAGGGGAAGAGCACAAAAGTCAGACATTAGCATCCAAGGTAAGGTAACTCTGCTAGGAAAGCAAGTTACTCTGCTCAAAATATACCAAGTCACGCAGACTTCATGGGCTCTATATTCATCACAGGAAACCTTTATTGAAGAAGATGTAGTGGCAGGGCTACATGGAGCTTATTTCCTGCAGAACAGTTCTGTGGAGATGCCTTAATAACAACATCTTACATGAACTAGATAGGTATCCAGAAATAGACATCAGTGAAATATTCAGAGTGCTTCTGTCACGGTCTGTAAGCTTTTGCAAGCAGCTGATTTATGGTCTTGCTCTTATTTCAGAATTATGTTGATAACAAACTGGAAGTTCTCTCACTGAGAAAACAATTAAAAAACACTGTAACCACAGTAATGCTATCTTTATTTTAGATACCCAAATTCAGTAGTGAATCAAGTTACCCAAGCTCCTTGCTGTGGCTGGCAGGGAGCTGACTAGGACCTGGCATAACATAATGCAGTTTTGCTTCTCGTAAATCAAATGTTTTTTTTCCTGCTGTATATGCCTCATTTTTCAAGGGAAATTCTGTCTGCCAACACAAAAATACAGCCTTAGGAGACACCCGGACACTTGGGTCATCTGGCAGCGTGTTTGTGTACCTAAACAGGATTAGATAGCATTCCCCTCATGCTTTTGTAACTTCCGAGTATGAAATGCAGAGCCTCTGGAGTCCAGCAATTTTCACACTTGAAAGGCATGTATCCCTACTTGAGATTCTTCATGCAACGAAATAGAGAGGGGCAAAATCATAGTTTGATACAGGTTGAGGAAAGAATTACCCAGACAAGGGCAACTCTCACTCCAAAAGGAGAGCATGCACAGCCCAGTGTTCAGTGATCTGACCCAAGCATGGTCAGTCCTACTTCATGTGGTATGTTGTTCTGTGGATTAAACTGCTCTGGCGCGTACTTTTCCAGTCTTAATGAAACTCACGCTTGTTTATATGTAATCAAACAAAATGGGGTTGGTGGGTGCATATAGAAGAGAAGGATGATAAAATTCTCAGCTTATCCTGGAATGTAATTGTTGCAAGAGTCTTCAAAATAAATCCTATATACTTATTTTCTTTTTTGTTTTTTAAGTCAAATTTCTTTTTCATTTCTTCCCCATTTCATAATGGGGAGGATTTCTCTCTGGTCTGATTTTTTTTTTTTTTTTTTAAAAAGGGGGAGGGGGAGGAAGGTGACTCCACAACTTTCTTCTACTCTGAAACCGATGGCAAAATTCCCATTGACTTTAAATGAGGCAGGATTCTGCCTCCTGAGGACTGATAGCTCACTGTGCTTGAAGCAATTGGAATACAGAATGTGCAGCAGAATTCAATCTCATTTAACTGCAACAAGCTAATGTTTTTAGTGATGGCAGTCTGTGTAAACTTATCATTTGAATAAAGTTTTACTATATTAATTGAAATGTTTAATGTGCACTTTTTTGTTCCATAACATTTTTTCCTTGTGTAAGCAAAACCTCTGTATAGGAGTAATAATGTTTACTGAAGTAATTACTGTGTAAAAGGCCCAATTTTTCCTCAGTCCAGAATATATGCGTATACTTGTTTGCTTTTCTTAATATGAATTCTTTTCTATTAAAATCAATGAGATTTACTCATGAGAGTAAAATTAAATGTGTACTGTTGAAGGATCAGGTCCATGGTTTTCTGGAAATGTAGGCGTTACGGAAAGGACAGGAATTACTTTTTTTCTCTTGTGTCATAAAGGTCTACTTTCCCTTTTGCAGTGTTTGTTTAGTGTAAAATTAGCAGTGAAGTATAAAATCTACTACAGCAATATTTAACATTGCTTGGGTTCATTGGAAACCAGGATCCACAAAGTGTAATGGATTTTTTTTTACTGTTTTAGGAGTATCTGTCTATTTGTGTCTGTGTATTTATGAAACATTTAACTTTGCAAATAAATACAGTAGAAACTTTAAAACCACCATGTTGTTTCGCTCATGAAGTTTTGCTGTTCATCAAGTTTTTCTTGCATCTCATTGCAGAAAGCACTGCAATACCTTTGTTCCAGGCTTCATAATTTATGTTACCGTTGCTGTAAATGATGCGGTTTTGTTATTTGCAATCTTGTACTCAGGAGCGTTAGTTCATGGTTGATAATGTATCATGTAAATAACATTTTATGTGGTAAAGCGTGCTACACGAGTTTCATTAATACACAGAAACCATTTCAGAGTTCGGTTCTTTGTTATGCATGCAGAGTGCTCCCTACGCTTGCCAAGTTTCTTGATCTGCCTGCTTGCAGTTGGATTGCTGCTGGGTTATTGGATCATCTTATTGTTTTACCAACTCATGCAGTGACTTGGTGATATTTAAAGCCTATGAGGACTTAACCAGACACTACTTTTTTTTTTTTTTTAAAAGTATAAACATTTAATATCCTGAGCTTATCCTCTGAATCAGGAGTTGCTTATGGTTGTCTGCGCAACAGAAAGTGGGGGCTTGGATTCTATTTTTTTCCCAGGGGTAGTTACATGTACTTACTTCAACAAGACTGTTGTTGCTTGAACACTACTTAACTGTTTTTCAGCAGTGAAAATAATGCAGACAATTTCCCAGAATTATGACAAATCTTTAATGTGTACTCCCTTGGAATGAGACTTCCTGTTAGCTTTAGTCTTTGAAGTTCTCTTTTTGACTGTAAAGACTCTGAAAAGCATTCAGTACATTATTTGGCTTTGTCTTCACCTGCTGTTCTGATATTTAACAATCATCACCCTCAACATTTGCATAAGAAAAATTACATTAAGATTCATTATATAATCATTTTGCACTAAAATGAATTGTATAGCTCTGAAGCTTAGTTCCTTTGTATTTTGTTTTTTTGGCTCCCACTAAAACATTTTTTTTAGTTGTTAATCATACCCTCTGCTCAGCAATCACTGGAATGAATAATTCTTCAGAAGTCTATTGTCACCACCGAGACCAAGGGGTTTGCTTAATAATAAAAGAATCTAGTTCCTCATTCTACAAACCATGTAAAGCATGTTTACACCAATTGTCTTTAATTTGGTTTTAGAATGTGTTTTAATTTATACAAGATTTATGTGCTGGTATGTAATCTGTTACGTTCTAAACACTCATCTGCCAGAACTGCATTGAATCTAGTAAAGACTCTTCACATCGGCAGATTAGGTTGCTTATGTAGCTTCTGGCAACCCTGGCCAGAATGTAATCCAGAATCCTCTATGTGAATCTTGGTACTTAATGTGTGATTAAATCAATAAAAACAAGATAGATCAGAACTGGTTATGTGAAGCAAAATTTGATTTTGGAGTAGACGCTACTGAGTTACTGAAGCAGGGTACTTCCATCCTCTCGGACACTACTTTTTAAGTCAGAAGCCAGTGTCTCCTGCCCCAGGGCACAGTAGTTTTCACTGTTTACCTTTGAAATACAGCTGGAGGAAAGGGGAATGCTGCTGGCAATGGACAGCCAGGTTAAGAGGAAAGATGACTTTACCTCCTGGGCAAGCGGACTTCTGTGTTCTGGGTCCTGTTCTCCTCTGTATGCTTTGTGCTCAGTCCCTGAATCAGCTCCAGCAACAATTCTGTGAACAAAGTTGAGAACCTGCTCTATCTGAATGCATTAGGCAGTAAAAGCTGCTTTTTTTTCTTCTTTCTGGTTTTGTGGTTTGGTTTTTCTGACTGAATACTGCCAGAGCATCAGCAGTAGGAAAAACTATCTGTCCAGCCTCACCTCATTTTTTAACTCTGCAGTTTTGTTGCTATCAGCCAGGTTATGAGAGCTCTTCTGTAGTTTGTTTTGTTGTTGTTGGGCTTTTTTGGAGGGGGGCATGTTTGGTTTTGGAGATTTTGGGGGGGGTTGGGGGGTTTTTTTGGTTGTGGTTTTTTTTTTTGTGGGGTCAGGCTGGGTCCATGTCACCTGGTTCAGAAAGGGACTCCAAGGCCCAATTTCATCCAGCCTAATATTAAGCACCTAATTAAGGTGCTAAAGTAAAGACCACAAATTCCTAGGCACTTTGTGTAATCAGTAGCTAGGGATGGGCACTGCCATCAGCATTTCTGCCTGCTAGGAGGTTAGGTTGCCCTGAGATGTTGTGAAGCCTCCAGCTGTGGAGATGATCAAAACCAGACTGGGTGCAGACCTGGGCAACCTGCTGTAGCTGATCCTGCATGGGCAGGGGGTGGGCTGGGAGATCTCTGGTAATCCCTTCCATCTTCAGTGATACTGCAAATGTCACCCAGGGACTGGCCATCCAGGCTTCTTGCCCAGGTGTGGATTCTGATTTGGATTGATTTTGGGGTACGCTCGAAAGGTAATAAAGATAAGTATATGGATAGTCTTAGATAAATACTTGATTAGAATTAGCCACTCTTTCAAGAGTTGTAATTTAAGGCACCCTCTCCTTGCCTTCACAGCCTTACTGCATAGTAATGCTTTAATGCTGAAATTGGGGGGTTTGAGTGTTAGGAACCATATAGAATTAAAAATAGGTAAGGGATGAAGTATGGTACTTAAACATAGTATGGAAAGAGTATGCCAGAAGAGGGAGCTGTTTTAAAGATTAGAAAAAATATAGCATTTTTTGGAAAGCTTATTGCTGTAATAGCCAGCTATAGCATGTACTAGCAGGCTTCAGGGTATCATCTGAATGCATAGGTAAGCACTGAATGTTTCTCTACTGTATGCTTATCACAAAAAAAAAATAGTAATTTTATAAGACCATTCATATGACAGTGATTAATTGGTTATGTTGGTTGTTGAGGATCATAAAAATGCCATTTACTTGCATTAGGAGGAGTGAAATAAAGGAAGTCCCAATAGAACAGAGAATATAAGGATTGGAGTGCTGGGGCTTTTGTTCCTAGCCTTTCCACTGGGTTGCTTTTCAACAGATGCCCAGTCATCCTCACAAATTGTGTACCAAACCACCAAACAAACCTTCTTCGTTCGCATTTGCAAAATTTACATAATATATCACCCAAGTCTCTAAGCTAGCATTCAGTTACAGTCAGCTGACATAGAGTAAGTAAATTAACAATAAAAGTACAGCTACCTAGAGTGAGACAACATACTTCCTCTCCTGGAATATTTTAAATCATTAATCAGCTCCATGGGCAGCTCCACTCTCGCTGATTGTGTGAAATTCTTGCGCCAGGACATGCATCATCTTCTGATTGTACAGCAGTAAATAGCCAAAGGGCATAAAGGAAAATAGCTCATCACATTTAAGTACTTTAAGTACTTTAGGTCTTTATTAAGGGAATCATTCATTTAACTTTTGAATTTTGGTGGTTTGAATTAAGTAATCCTTTTTAGATGCAATGAGAATTTTTGATGAAAGTCATAGAGGGTAATGTTGAAATAAGCTATGTAGGGCTCCTGCTTACACACTAACTTGCACTTTATTTGCTTAATCCTGTATCACATAGTTTTGATGACCTGAAGCTGAGGCTGAAAAGCTGTTTCCTGTGTGGATATGTATTTTTCCATCATATTAACACTGTGCTTTATGTATTTATCTTCACTTGCCTCTGCTAGTGTAAGATACAAGAAGTTGCATGAGTTCTGTTACCTGTGCTTACTTTGACCGTGTCTCCACAAGTAAAGCAGTGCTGCTATTGTCCATCCTCAGCTGAAGCAATGGAGCAGAGAAGAAGGAAAATTTAGGTGCTCAAAAATGAAGGTGATGCTGGTCCAGAGAATCAACTTCAGAACCTTGTTTGGTGGAGCCTTGGCTCCCTTGACAAGCCATGTGGAGGATTACGCAGCTCAGAATGGTATCTAGTCCAGCTGGCACACTTGAGTCACATGCAGCTAATCAGCAGGAACCAAAAAAGTCTCAATTTTGCATCTAAAATTCTACCCTGAGGGAGATGTTTATATCCAAACATCATCCCCTCTCTGTGTGGACACAGATACTCTATATAAAGAAATGTTCTTTTGCATCTTAGCTTAGCAGTAGCATTCATATGTCCTCTAGTATTTGCAGTGCTTGAAGTTAAGCTTAATCCTGAAGATTGTTATACTTGAGTAGAGTATTTGCTGGAGAACATCATGCCTGACTGCACGTTAGCCAGGGGAGAACGGCAGTGAATCTGCAGCTCTTTCATGGGGAGAGGCAGAGAAACGCTGTGCTCCTATCATGGCCTCTGCTGTGCGATTAAAGCCTAGGACTTGAGCAGCCACTTGATGCTTTGAATGTATTACTTGCCTCCTCAGCTGCTCTTCAGACTGGTTCTGGGAAAGCTAGCTGGTGTTCCTAAAATTTTCAAGAGCAGCTTTCTTTGTATCCCACCTCTCTGTGTTACGACCTTATGTGATCAACATCACGTAATCGGAGTCTTCCTGGAAAGTCTCTACCATTCCCTGCTTTATTAGCAGGTGAGGCTTAAGTAATTGAACCTCTGTTCGAAGGAGACAGGGTGGCAGGACTGGGTTGTTTTAGAGCTCTTGCCTTCAGGTACCTTTTAGAACCATCAAGTAAGGGATAAAGCAGATGTTGCTGAGTCTAAAGTAGTGTGGATGTTAGAAACTATTTGTAGAGCGTATATTAAGACCCACCAGGCACTGGGAATCTAAGAGCTTAGAGCACTTAATCTTAGTGCTTGGAGCACTTAAACTTATTTCCCAATCCAAAATGTTTGCCAACAATACTGGCATAAGGTATTCCTGTTCCCACCACACTGAGCCGCTCCACCCCTCGGTTATGCCAGAACAATAGTTTGAGAGATCATGCTGTGAATTAAATAAATACATACATTTTATTTCTGGGGTCTTTTTAAAGCTGGAACAGTTCCCTGTTTGGGTTCACAGCATGGCCCCACAGAGTTGCACCAGTGTAATTCAGGGGCTGGTGAGCCATTGTAGGGGGGTGGGAATGACGGTCAGGGGAGAAGGTGGGAGTTCCTTCAGCTGGACTTGCTGCAGAACTTTCTGTTGTTAAATTATGGTTTCAGTCCACAACACGCAGCGCATATATGTGGGTTCACATGCTTAGTCTTGAGACTTCTCTGGAAGGAGTTGGTACCCCACCAGTCACACCAAGTGGTCGCTGAGAATGCCTCTCCTTCGTGGCTTCTGCTTTTGTTTACGCTGCAGCTCCAGATGAAGCTGCCAACTCTGCATTTGACCCTGAGTTCTCAGATTTTGACATGGAGATTTTGATTTTACATTGCTTTGAATTCGGGGGGCTTTTTTTGCCTGAATAAAAAATTTGATGGTGGGAAAGGAGCTTTCTTACTCTGCAGTAACTGATATACGTGATGCAAAAGCAATCAATGAGAACAGACTGTTCTGCAGAGTTCAAAGTTTGTGTAGTGTAGCAGTCCAGGTTATCTTGCTCTACACAGAGCAAGATAATGTCTTTTCCCCTTTCCCCATGATGATAGGTGGCCATATCAGCAGATAAGGTAGTAAGAGCACAGCTTTCTATTTCAGTGGAACATAAACACCGCAGAACACTTTTGATTCACATGCATGGGATATGTATTGTACATGACCATGGGTTTTAAATTTGCAGTTCAACAGGAGCAAAAGCGTGCACACACATACACACACCCACCCCAACCCTATCTTCCTGATGCTTCCGAAACTGCTTCTTCCAACGTTTCCAGCCACTTCTTTATCTCTAGCATAAATATTCATGGCTTAATTAGGAGATCAGTCTAATTTTCAGCTGACCATCTATTTTCTCAGATGACAATGCACACAAGGTACTGTTAACTGGTGGAGTTCTTAGTGGTTAGTAATGCTTTGACTTTCATGCATAGATTATTTGGCCTCTTTGTTTCTCATTAATAAAATGGGAATAATTAAATCTCTCTCAGTCAGCTGCTTGAGGGCTTGTCAACAGGATGTGCTGTCTCAACTCAGACCAAGGTTCTTTGAGGGCTCTTCCCTTTATTTCACTGAGCTAGATAGTTTGACTTGCTGAGAGTATTATTCTTGGGGGATAACACTAACTTGTCTATACCTATTTGATTTCTATTTTTAACCCTCATAAAACTTTGAATACATCAGTCAATTTTCCCCTTATTTTTTCTGAGATAGGTGACTCAGAATGGTACCAAACAAAAGAGAGTTTGGCAAGAAGACAGACATGCTGGTAGAGTACCCCCTGAAGGAAAGGTGTAAGTGTGTTCTGTCCCATAATATATGGTAAAAAAATTCAATTTTTAGGACGTGGCTCTCCGTTATTTTTCCTGCTTATGGACTCCTTGTTTGTGACTAATATTTTAAACTATGCTGACAGTTGTGCTTTGTTTACTGGGTCAGCCCACCAACTTCCATTGTCTTTAGAAAAGAAAAAAAAAATCTTTCATTAAAAATAAAAACTTCCTCATGCAAAGAGGAGCCTGTATGTCAGATCTAGGCTTGAAATATGCCACTTTTGTTGAATTTCCCAGTGCTCCAGAAGTACCTCTGATGGGGGCTTGGCACATTTGAGCTTGTTAAGTTTGAGGAGGCAGAGTAATGACAGGATGGTTGAATGTCCAACTGTGCTTTACAGGATTTCCCTCCACTAAATCTGGGTGACAGATGTGACTTACTGAAGTGACTTACTGAAATTTCTCAATCCACAGTCTTCTCTCGGTGCCCTCTCCCGGCTAATGAGGCGTCATTTCCAGCATGGATCCATCCTGCCTGGCTGCGTGCAGCGTAATCAGGAGAGGAGGTGATCCCTCTCTCACAGCACACAGAGGTTTGAGTTGGCCAGAGTTATGGAAAAGTTGTGTTCTAGGGTATTTTGCTTGATTTGACCATTTAAAAAAGGATCTTTTTCTCTTCATATGATGTCTGAGGCAGAAGGGAAGAAGAAATTACCTACTGAAGGGCCTACCTACGAAGGAAATCCAGTGTTTCCATGTGCATCGTGTACGAATAATGCAGTTAAAATGTTTAAAGCTACAGCACCAGTGTTCTGCTGCCAGAACTTGAGTTGATACGGATTTGCCTTGATATTAAATATTTTGTCCTAGTTATCTCTGGAAATAATAAAAAGTTAAATATATCGTTTCAGATTCTAGTTAACACATGGCCTCATTTCTATCCTGACAGTAAATCCTATGGATCACTGAAGCTATATTAGAAATAAGTTTGACCCATTGTGTTCAATATCTATGGAAAAGTAGAGCCAAAAACTCAGTAAGTCATACCCCTTGCTCTTGTTTTCCTGTTATAGGCATGATGGAAGATTTTGGTCATTGCCCTGATTTCCATTTTTGAAAACAGTTCTTGGTTATCCTTGGTGGATTTAAAAGCTCCTGTTAGAATAAATAAATATGTAGTAATACGTACTAACAGACTGCTTTCCATATTTTAAATTTTGGATCTTTTATATCTGTTATCGCAGTCTTCTCTTGCGCAGTGACTTGTGTTTATGAATGAGGAAAGCGTTTGCCCGAATGAAGTGTTTGGGTTGAAGTCTTCATGGAGCATCAACTCAGGACCAGTACTAATAGCCTGCCTACAAGGCCTTCTTCCTCAGTTAGAGATACAGTGGTGTCAATGCAAAGAGTTTTTTCCTAAGGTTGTGTATTGGTAAATTTTGGTTTATCCATATGCAGAATAGTTTGCTCTTTTGTCTTGCATTTCTGAAGACTGATAACAAATGTAAATGCAAAATTCATTTGCAAAATGACTTTAAAGTGTTCTTTTCAAATACTACATTTCCTTGACAGTCTTGATACGCAGAAATTGCAGAAACATTTTTTCAGTCTTTTTCTGAAATTAGATGTCTTCATGTTCCCCATTGCTATTTTTTTCCCCGTGTCATTTTATTCTAAAAACAATCTTAGAACCAAAAAATTAACCCAAAAACCTAATAACCCCAAAGCCCCCAAACCTGTGCTTTTTCATGACTCTGACCAATGGTACAGCATAGAGAAACCTGTGATATATTTTTGAAAATGTGCTTTCTGGGGCCTTTTGAATGTATTGTTTGCTTCCTCTGTGTATATTATTCAAAACTGATCAAATCTGCAGAGCTGTTTATCTGCACAAAACAAATAATTTGTGGTTAGCTTGGTTTGGAATTGTTTGTTTTTCTTGCCTTTGTCTTTTTCCTGCTGGTGTTGTCTCATCAGGGTGGTTGTTATTCAGATGTGTTTCATAGGCTTTCTTGTGAACCCATTTGACACCAAGTCTCATGTTCCTCTTCTGCACACTTCCTCTGTTCTCCCCTGTTCTTTCAGAACGAGCTTTTCTTTGCTGCCGCTCCAGTTCTGCTTCAGCCCCTAAAGGAGACTGAAAAATTCCCTCTGGGAATTCTAGACCCGGTGCAGCGTTCACTGCAGACCCTCTGCCAGCATCAGTTGTAGTACAGATTGGATCAGAGAGACCAACCACATCTGGGGTGTTAGAAGTAGTTAGATCTGTCCTCATCTGCATGAGCAGATGCTTAAGAGACTCTCTATGTGTCAGTGTGTACCAGGAGACCCAATTAGATGTGTTAATTTTACATTTGCTGGGGAGAAAAGAGAACAAAAATTATTTAATTGTAAGCACCAGAAAATCCTGGTTTCTACCTCTAAAATGCAGTGAAAAATTCATTATTCTATTATGATCTCAATTTTTTCAGTTTTATATCTCAATTTTGACTCCCAAGAACCATTAGTTTACAGGTGTATTTAAAAAATAATTAATAAAATCAAGGCTTTTTTTGTATTTATGTACCCATCTTACCTGGTTGAGACATTAGAGGTAGGTAACTATTGAAATACATCTGTGGATTTTATAAGCCTTGCAGTATCACTTAATCACAAAGGCCAGGAGGTTTGCAGTGGGCAAAATCAGGACTTTGGATATTATGTGCCGGGAGAGCTACTGTTAATCGTTCATATGAGAAGAGAAGCATGTGCTGTCCTGTCACAATTTCTAGCTGGGAATTTTTATTCACAGGCTCAATTGTCACCTGGGCAAAACCAGCTGTGTTAGGTTAATTCAGGTTTATTGGGCTGTCTGTGGGATTTCTTGAGAGGTAAATGAACCCACATTTGACCTGTTAGAGAACAGCAGGCAAGCTTATTTGCTGCTCAAAATGTGTATGAAGAATGTGTATTATAAAATCCTCTGTATAAGTTTTATAGCTATATCAAGCTAAAAACTGTGTGTGTGTATATATAGGGAAAAAAATGTGAAATGTTCTTGAAAAACCTCTCTAATAAGCTGTGTTACAGGCACCTGGCTGAATCCTTCTGAGATTCCCTATTTTCACAACCCAAGCAAATATATTAAGGTGCTTTCTGGCCAAATTCATGATTGCAGAGTTAGAGAGGATCAAACAGAGTTCTCACATGTGTTTCTGCATAACGTCCTTGTAATGGTTTGCTCTTTGGCTGATGCTGCTCCCCTAGCGCATGGCCTGTAAACGGAATACAGCATGAAGAATGCCCAACCCCTAGATGTGCAAACAGGTGAAAGCTTAATTGGGGTGACTTTATGATGGTCATTCAAACGTTACTTGACATGTTTTATTTGAAATCCCTTGACCCTGTATGGCGGAGGAACCTCTGTGTTTTTCCTTTTAAGGCCTGATCGTCAGCCCCGGTGTCGGTTTCTGCAGTTTTCTCCCAAGTGTGAGAACATCATTGTGTTTTTTACATGCTCCATTTAAATCCTTCTGACATCTGCGTGGGCTGCTTTCCGTTCATTAACATAGGGGAGTTGCATCCTCTTCCATGGTGGCTGGTCAGAAGCCAAAGGCAGATTAAGTTTCCTTGAGCAAGGAACTTGTCATTTGGGCTCTTCAAGCTGGAGCTTTGGCAGGGACAATCATTGCCACAAAAATGATTTTTGTGTGGTCCTGCTGTGCGCCCCTGGATTTCAAATTTGATTTATGGCTGCTCATTAAAAAAAAAAAAAAAGTCTGTATTTGGTTTTGTTGCAGGAGATTATCATGTAAATACATACTTAATTCTGAAACTGTGGATTATTTCTAAAATTAAACTCATGGTAATTCCTGGCATATTTTCCAGTTCCTCAAGTTCTTTGTAAATCCACTGTTGGCTGTGTGTTTCCCTTCTGCTGTTCGTGTAGTTGCCTTTAATCTTTATGGTCCTGCTGAGGTCCCACAGCGGACAGAAAGCAGCCACGGGAGCAGCGCACGAAGCGCCACAGCTGAATGCCAGCTCCAGCTCCCGCTCCTGCGGCAGGCGGGCTTGCGGAGACACGACTGAAAACACCAGGGAGCAGCGCACGGGAAAGCGCGCAGAACCCAAAAGCTTGTTTCAAAACAAGGTGCAAGAAACCTGGTCGTTGCTTGGGATGATTTAACTACGCATAAATTTCTTCTCCCTCACTCCCCACTACTCTTGGCATTTACTAAAGACTGCTTAAATAAAGCCTTTTCAGTTTAGATATCCCTTCCAGAACTGCTAAGAATTACTTTCATTTTGTGTTTTAGTCTCAATTTCATTTCAGTAAGCTGTATATATTTTCACCCTACCCCTTTCTGGACAGAGGCTTTCCCTATATGTTTTGGTGTGTGTCTTTGTTTCTAACCTGAAACATTTTGCCATTGTGGTTTACATTGTACATTCCTCAGTAAGTCTGCAAATTATTTTTGCACAGGGTTATCTAATGCTAGTGTTCTCTTAATTGTAGTTTACATTTTGCATTAATATTTTCTGTTGCAGAAAAATTCAAAATGCCTTGACAATTTGTAAGCCACAAAAGCTGTCGTTGCTTGTGGGGAGTAGCTATGGTCTATAACTTTGTAAATGAACATTATACGTTTGTTTTGCATTCAGAATTAAGCTGATTGAATTGCAATGATGGCATACTGCATTTAAGGCATACTGCATTTAAGGCATACTGTATATAAGTTTAAACTTCCCGAGTCTGAATAACTGAAGTGCAACATCTCAAATATTAGCATGATTTCATTTTAAGACAGACCATGTTTGACTTTATGACACTTTGTATAGGAAATCATGTGAAATCAGGATAAAAGTTATTCTTTATCAGCAGTACCCTGGGGCAGATATTTAGCTTGTACAAATTCTTCTCTCTCCAGTGCTAGCTGCCTTCCTAAAGAGGAAGTGGTTGGTATTTAAAATCTTGATTTGATGGAAAAAGCATTAATAAGAAAGTATTCGAAAGCGAAAGGCAGGCAAGTGCATGTTTATAAGTAATTTTCATGATTGTAACTATGTGGATGATCAGAGAGTAGTAGTTCCAGTTCTTGAAAGCCTGTATCTGCAGGACATATGTAGACAATATTTACCTCCTAATATAGCTCGAAGCTACACCTCTGCACATTCAGTCGTTCTGTACCGTTTTGCTTTAGCTGTGGGTGGAATAGATTGGAAAAGGAAAAAGTGGATTCCCGTCTTCAAATTAAAAATAGAATGACTTTGGACTTAATATAGACTAGCTGGATGAAATGCTGTGTATGACTGAGAAGAACAGAAAAGGTGGCTGGAGTCCTTTGGTTGTTGAAACTTATGAGTACACCAACTTAAAGTGTTCTAATTCCCTGTGCAAATTGGCTCCTTGCCATACCCTTCCCATAAAATGCTTAGACATCTTTTGCAAATCAAGCTAATATGCAGTGTATTGTAGTTTTATGTCTTTTTCTATTACGGTCACCATTTACAGCTATTGTTTAAAAGACTTCCGAAACAACATAAACACTGTTGAAAATTAAGCACAGTTGAGAGCAACTGCTTAAGATGTGCTTCTTGGTTCAGATGACTGCAACTTGAGATTTGCTGGCATGCATGAATGATTCAGGTGCCCTGAGGTGTCTGAGGATTGATGTGGTATTCAAATAACTGGAGTAACCTTCAAATCGTGGAGGTTAACACAGCACTTGCTTATGGTTTCCATTTTTTGACACTTAGTTGCTGAGTGAAAGAACATTTGGCAGGTTTGGTTTGATGCACTGGGAAATCCTTAAAATGCACAAATGAGCACTACATTGCCTGGGTGCCTTTGTGATGAACCTGATCGTTCTTTTTTCTATAAAAATAAAATAGTTTAATTGAACAATATTTCAACCACAGTAGATGAGCCCAAAATATTGTTGATCACAGACTGCTGTGCATATTAAGCCCCAATTATTTCCATTAGCTGTTACCATAACAGCCTGTGGTGCAGCCCGTGGTGGGGCAGGCTGTCCCCCTGCAGTCCATGGAGGTCCTCGGGGGAGCAGATCTCCACCTGTAGCCTGGGGAGGACCCCACGCCAGAGTGGGTGGATGCCCAAAGGAAGAAGGCTGTGACCCCATGGGAAGCCTGCGCCAGATCA
>BOSO01020660.1:103039-154491 GCA_018403395.1 Gorsachius goisagi | reverse complement strand
TATCATGAATAGTGTGACCAGCAGGAGCAGGGCAGTGATCGTGCCCCTGTAGTCAGTGCTGGTGAGGCCGCACCTTGAATACTGTGTTCAGTGAGGGCCCCTCACTACCAGAAGGACATTCAGTTGCTGGAACATGTCCAGAGGAGAGCAATTAAGGTGGTGAGGGGACTGGAGCACAAGTCTGATGAGGAGCGGCTGAGGGAGCTGGGGTTGCTCAGCCTGGAGAAGAGGAGGCTGAGGGGAGACCTTATCACCCTCTACAACTGCCTGACAGAAGGCTGTAGTGAGATGGGGGTCAGCCTCTTCTCCCAGGTGATAGGATGAGAGGAAATGGTCTGAAGTTGCACCAGGGCAGGTTTAGGTTGGACATTAGGAAAAATTTTTTCACTGAAAAGGTTGTCAGACTATGGAACGGGCTGCCCAGGGAAGTGGTGGAGTCCTCATCCCTGGAGGGATTTAAAAAATGGGTAGACAAGGTGCTTAGGAACATGCTTTAGTGGTGGGGTGTCAGGGTTAGGTTAACGGTTGGACTTGATGATCTTTTCCAACCTAAATGATTCTATGATTCTATCTTGAATACATGGTCTCCATTGCTTCACACCTACATGAGCTGTCTCTCATGCAAGACAGCTGCACATCTCTGGATGAAGCCAGACTTCCAGCTTCACACCCAAAGCCCTGCTGAGTGAACTCTGAAGTTATTCTCTTGAAAGATCCCTACTGTCAAGAAAGGGCTGCTGATGTTGACAGTTCCCATTAGTCTGTGGGACCTATGCCTTTCTCTTGGAGCAGAACGAATTCTCTCTTCAGAAAAATCCACAGTCAGTGCTACCACTTATATAGACTTTGCAAAGTCTGTTTTCACTGGGAGAAAGACTGGAGGAGCAGCCTCCATCCAAAAAGCAGTATTGCACACAGTGAGCAGGAGAAGACTGCACCCCTCCATGTACTGTTTAATGTCCTGGTCAGAAATCATGTCATCCTGCCTAACATCCATGTTTAATTAATTCCTCTTTGTGGGATGGGAATCCTCTCAGAGTAACAGCTGTTACATGGAACAGAATGAAGCCACATTCTAGATGCTTCCTACCAATTCCAGTTTCATGGAATTTAGTAGATTATATTTTTTTAAGTGCCCTACCAACTTACAGGACTGTAGCTGGTTGTTGAATTTGGTGGAACAGGTACACAGAACAACTGAAAGGGTCTTTCTGATTGCATGGAATAGGAATTTTCCATCAGCTAATGAGCAACTGTGTAAGGAAAGGAAGTATTATAGACAGCAGCAGCAAGAACAGCAGGCTGTCTGGTTAATCCGTTTTTTCATGCCCCTTTCAGGAATGAGCAGGAAGTAAACACCCACTTGTGTTCAGACTCATCATTTACTAGAGATTAAAGAGAAAATAATCTGATCTTGCAGATACCTCTTAATTCCAATCATGCCTAAAAGCGATGCTTTCGAACATCCCAGGGCCAGAAGAGCAGGCTGCACTTTCACCGTATAAGGGTCATTTGTTCAGGAAGAGACTTCATATTTTAAGGAAAAAGATTAAATGGTGCCTCACTCAGAGCATCTTATTATTTTCAGTGGAATGTTTTCCCTCCCAGCAATTCTGCCCTGAAAGGTAACGATCTGACTCACACCATCTGGCCAGACAGCGACACAATGCTATCAAGCAACGGGTGGTGAGCAGGGAATTGAAAACTATGTGTTTTAATGGATGTTCCCCAGTATTGGTATTGTACCTGATTAAAGAAAAGACACCCAGTAACAAACTTAACTAACAGTTTGTCTGGATCAAATGCAGTTCCCAAACACCCTACTCAGATGTGGAGGGACAGAAATGTAAATCTGGACTCCATTCAAATACACAAAATACCTCCTCCCTAGCGGCTGAGCAAACAGACCGTCATGGTTATACACCCACGGACACAAAGGGCTGGAGGGGGTTGCTGCAGACAAGTGAAAGACCTGGCCTACAGTACATAGAATCCACACCTGAATTTTGTAGCCAAGACCCCTCCTGTTCTGTAACGGGAAAAAAAGATTTTAGCTCCTTTAGAGGCCTTGCACTTTGTGCTGAAAACAGCTCTCTAGTCCAGCTAGCTGAACTGTACCCAGCACAAGAACCACTGATTTTACCCAAAATCACATGCGTATATTCAAGGGTATAAACAAACACCAGACAAATGTCCTTTACTCTACGTTGTAGTTGTCCAAGTTGTTCTTTCTCCTTCGGCAGTTTGCAGAATTCTTACCTACTTTGTCTGGAGCGCCTTCATTGCTGAGAACATCTTCTGAGATGAATAGTCATAAACATCT
This sequence comes from Gorsachius goisagi, assembly GCA_018403395.1. NCBI lineage: Eukaryota > Metazoa > Chordata > Aves > Pelecaniformes > Ardeidae > Gorsachius > Gorsachius goisagi. The sequence goes on along the minus strand of BOSO01020660.1, from coordinate 152,168 downwards.
TTGGTTATACAACTACTGAGCAAATGTTTAAAAAAAAAACCACATTTTTTTACATTAGGCTGGAATAAAAAAAAAAAAGAGAGAGAAAAAGCTGGAGATAAACCACAGAACAAATTTTCAAGGAACAAAGATACATACAAATATCCACTGCACCACAATCACGCATGCCTTAGAAGTTCTCTGACGATCAGTTTAGCTATATTCTGAGTGCAGTTACAGCATCTAAGACATGAGAAATGTCTGTTTTGGAGAAAAACAAACCACTTCCAAAGTTGTCATTGTCTTTCAAAGTACAAGCCTTGATTTTTAAAGAAATGCTTTGTAGGGAAAAAAAGAAACTTTAAAATGTTCATACTTAGCTACAAAACCACTCGCGTAGGAACACAGAGCTATGTGGTGTTTTCTGCTCATTCATCTCCTTCCCCATACCTTCCAGATCTATTGCTTAACTAATCAGAGCAGACTGATAAAGCAGTAATGCACAAAAGTCCCTCATGAAAAGCCTAATTTGGATTGGGGACCATTAGGCCAAGTTAGCTGCAAATGCAACAACAAAGATAAAGCATCGCTTCCACAGCTGGGGATTGATTCAGCCGCACCAATTGGTGTCTGGCACCAATCCTGTGTCGACAGTGCAATTTGCAACTAAGCATGTTGTTGCTGGGGAGCGGAGGAAGGATCTCGGGGAAGAGCAGCTTGGTTTGTTAAGTATTTGGGCATGTTTTCTGCATCTGTTTTTTGTTAGAGCCTTGCAACTGCAGCTAGAAGAAAAAGATGAGTCAGACATCCACTCCCTTGGTGCTATGTGACCAGGACAGTCTAGTTACGGAAAGAAGAAGAACCAGTTTTGGGGAAGATGAATCACTTCACCTGAGAGCGTGAGTGCAGACTGTATAGTTCAAAGCCATCTCAGGCTGCACACAAAAGGGCAAAAATAAATTTTGCAAGTCGCTGAGTGTGATTTGCAAGTCTTCTAGGTGAAAAGAAATGAGGAGACAGAGGGGAGAGATGCTTTAAAGTGAGTAACAGGCAGCAATGGTGAGACTTAGGAAGGGTTCTTTAAAGCATGGCTTCCCTCTTTTTAGAGAAAATATGGAAGAAAGTACATAGAGAAAAAACTTAACATCTCTTGAAGGCACAGTCCATGAAGTCAAAGGCTCACCTAGCTAGATAATGTCTGGGTTTAGTTATTTTTGAATTATGGTAGTTGTGCTTCATCCACTACTTTGCACTCTATTGTTGTATTTCATAGTGTAATAAACCTATATAATCTGAAACTTTTCAAAATTATGTTCTGGCCTCCCTTGCTCAAGAAGTCTTTCAAACAGTGTGCTGTTACTTGCCCCCAGGAAAGCTAGACTTCTGGAGCGGTAGCTTAGTCTGGGATACAGAAAGTATTCTTACATTGACTTTTCTAGAAAATGTCATATATTTGGACATGGACAGCAAAACTCTTTACTTGCATGACTTATCTTTATTTTTGACACAAATGACAGGGGTTTTTTTTCTGTCTGGAGGTGCACAGTGAGAAAAGTTTCTCAGAACTAACTTTGTGTTGATATAGAAAGTTCACGTCTTTCTTTTTTTGTGCTTTCACATCAGCTCTCCCTCTTGCACATCAGTACAAAAAAAATCCCACTTTCAAACCTTCTTAAGAATAAAAAAAAATCTTTCTATTGAGCTTAAAAGCTCCCTGTGGTATAGAGTGCCTTTTGGGACCTAATTTGTGCAGCACCTTGCACTACCACATTCTGATACCTGGCTAGTGATCCTATACAACATGACAATAAAAATGTCACAGTTTATTGGTGCATGTTAACTTAAGTGGAAACTTTTCACTGCATTTAACAACATATAATAAAAACAATGTACAACAGTAATAATGGCCTTCCAATTTATTTTATATATGTGCATAATTTAGAAAACTTGCAAAAATGGGATAGTAACATTTGGATTTTTAAAAGCACATAAAAAACATTCAAATTTGTGTACAGAAAGCTAGGGAAGCTAATTATTTACTGTTAAAATGCAATCACTTTTTCTTCCAAATTATTTTAATGAAATCATAGAATAATTCGCATTGGAAGGGATTTCTGGTATTAATCTAACTCGCTGCTTGAAGCAGGTCCAGTTAGATGAGGCTGGTCAGAGATTTGTCAAGTCAAATTTTATTTCCTCCAAGGACAGAAACTCCACATCCTCTCTGGGCCCTGTTCCAATGCCTTATCACTCTCATAGTTTTTCCTAATATCTAATGGGGATTTCCCATGTTCCAGGTCATGTTCGTTGCATCTCATCCTGTTGCTGTTCTCCACTGGGGAGGGTTTGGCTCCATTTTCTCTGCTCCCTCCCAACAGGCAGTTGCAGACAGCAGAGTTATCTCTCCTTCTGCTCCTCTTCCCCAGGCTGAACCAGCCCAGTATCCCCCACCTCCCCTTGTATGCCCTGTGCTCCAACCCTGACCATCACAGGGGCCCTTCTCTGGACCAGTCCAGGTCCTGCACAGCATTCTGCCCTGCAGCACATTGACTGCTCCCCTCAGTTTGGTATCATTGCCAACTTTCCAAGACTGCCATTCATCCCATCATCTGGATTGACAACAGAAACATCAAACAGTCCTGTGACACTTACTCCTTGCCTGTGTCCCAGATTTTTGTTTGGTTGTTGCAGGCCTGTGGATGAAGAGAGAGCCTGCCTGCTGCTGAGACAGGGCACAAGCTTCCAGCTTCTCCTATCCCAAGGGTCTCCAAAATGTTCCTTGTCCTCCCATGGCCTCTTACTCTCGCACCTCCTTGAACTATGTGGCTTGGGCTTTTGCTTCTGCAGGATGTCTAAAAAGACCCTGTAGAGGTCCTGTCCCTCCTTCCTGATGCTACACATTCTGCCCATCTTCTCCTGCCGCTCTTGAAATGACTTCTTCAAACATGAAATCAACGACTGAGTTCAGGAGAGACACTGTTTCCTTGTCACCTTCACCAATGTGAACTTGAGTCAATGGACTTTAGACAAGAGAAAGTATCATTTGGCAGTTTGACATTATCATGAACTGATACCTCATCAAGGAATGAGCATTTTAACACCTCCCTATGGCCTCAGAAGCTCATGTATGGCACCCGATCCTGTGGTTGCCTTCTGAATGGAGAGGCATCTCCCTGAATTTATAGCAAGTGCCATGCTTCACAATAGGCATTTAAAATAAAGATAAATGTTCAAATATTTCTACAGCAGTTCTGTCCTGAAATTCTTATGAAGACAAGAATATTTTGCTCTCTACAAGATGCTTGGAGGGGTTTGCTGAGTGCAAATATTCTTAAAAGAAACTTCTCATCTTAGACACAAAGCAATGAATGACACATGAAACATCTCATTGTAGGTGTAACCCCAATGACTTTTTTAATGTGCTTCTGAAATGCAAACCTCTCCTTGCTGCAGGCGCAATTGTAACTTACTGTTTGGATATTAATAATCAGGCTACGTTTGCCTGACTCTAAAGAAGAGCTCAAAAAAAAAGGGCTGTTCCTACACTCCCTGGCAGTGTTACCAGCAGCATTGCCCACTGTGGCTCTGCAGATGAAGGCCCACTGTTTAGACACCTGAGTGTAAGGAGTACTCCTAAATGCCATGTTTGCGTTCAGAAATGATAGCTGTCCAGCTTGTAAGTCAAGGGGAGGGGAAAGGTTTGAACTAGTCAACAAACACTTACCCAATGTGATAAAGCAAAAGTTCACAGTTCAGGCTCCTTCTTGCTGCTCACTATCTCCTCAGCCTGCAATCAGCTGACAAACAAAGAGAAAGTAACTGTAATCCAGTTTATTGAACCAAGAAATGTTTTATTAGATAATAACCCAGATAGGTATTTTAATTCCAGTGCTTATCTTTATGACAGGTACACCGACTGACTGTAATAAATTTGAAATATTTTATCTGAGGAAAGGTCTTAAGAGTGATTACTATAAGGAAGACTATGCTCTTCAGAAGCTGTAAACCTGAAAATCCAGCTATATTTCCTCAAAATTCAATTAAGTTATGTTTAAAGAATAACTCCTCTCCCTTCAGTTTCACTCAGAATGAAGCAAAGAAGGAAAAATTGTTCATCTGCTGTCACTGAGCACCAGTTTCAAGAGCCATTGTTCACTGAGAGTTTGTAGCTCTGGACCTGGTCTCTGGCCATCCTGGTTCTGACCTGGAGACAAACCAAACTTCCCCATGCCTCAAGCGCAGGCCGTAACCACTGGATGATCATCTGCGGTATCTCCTGCCAAAGTACACAAAAAAACAAAGAGACCTATAGCTGTGAAAGCAGAAATGTCTGACAGGAATGTCTCTTTCTCATTTCAATGAGAAATTTCCAATCATTCCCACTAAAACCTTCCAGTTCAAAAGACTTAACATTTCTTCTTCTACCTCATAACAAATAACCAAGATAAATGTCTAATCTGAACATTCCCCACTCATCCCTAGCCATGAGATCAGCTGCTTTGTGCAGCCATTTCCTCTGTCCTTCTGTGTCTGTAAAAGAGCTTAATTTCTTCTCCCTGAACAAAGACCAGCTGGCAGAGATGGCAACATCAACCAGATCTGTGATGACCGAGACAAAGAGGCTGGAGGCCTGGAACAACGCTGTTCACTTTACACTGGGAGGAGAGCTCAGGGAGGGGTGGTCTGGAATGATCACTCGTTTATGCACAGAACAGCATTCTTACCTTTGTAGAAACTGTTCCTTTCACATACTGACACCTCGGTGAAGGTGTTCAAATGGCGATAGGGGGTATTCTACAGCCGTTGGATCAGGCACTATCACCTTCTGTATTTGGAAGAGTTGTGTCACACTGCAGATAATTTCTCCTCTCTTGTTTTTTTATATGCAATAACGTTAAGAGGCAAGGCTGATAAATTGTGTGGTTTCTGTGGGCTACGTTACAAAGTCCAAGAGTTAAAATCAACAGGCCTGAGGAGGTGATTTGAAAATGCCGTATCAGCAACCTGTTAGACTTTCTTTTTCACTCCCCACCCATAGTCACCTGCTTTTTCAAACAGGCTGACAGAGTAACAGGTTAGTTCAAGTTTCATACAGGTATGTCATTAAGAGCAACAAGAAAATTCTTCCTTGATCAGTTAACTGCAATTCCCAGGATTAAGTCTATTCACTGCCAGAATGGGTATAATGACTCATCTCCTATGTTAAGTAAGAGCCAACAACTTACTACAATATCAAATTTCTCCCAGCCCTGCCACAGGGAGAATTTGGGACAAATTAAGTTAATCTCCTTCAGAAACATGGCTCAAACCACATTTTACTCCTGTCCTTGCTGCAAAAGGCGACAATGCCACATTCCCAAGCTTGCAGGGGCAATGAATAATTGAACCTCCCTCAATGGGAAGAGATGAGAAGGAGAGGTAAAAATCTCTTCTGATAACATCAGATTTGTATACTCAGCTTCAGGTTGCCCTGGGTAGTCTTCTTATTGAGATGATCTTCTCAAAAAAAATAACCTATACATACATTTCTGAGCAACCATTTCTATGCTCATTTTCCCAGTACTAGGTCCCCTGTAAAAATTTTGTCCAGTGACATTGAAACTGAGCTTTCACTATTAAGCTAAAAACATCATCCTTTTCCATTAAATTAACAATTTCCAACACCTGATAACAGGGTGTAAGAGAATGGAAGAAATTTAGTTAAGAGGCTATCTACCCTTTTTGGACATTTCTATCCTCATCTAAAAACGTCAACAAATATCTGCATGTTATGTGCTCAGCAAAGCAGTTCAGTGTTACATGAACAATACAAAACAGAAGGCATTTCTTTGTCTTTATGCGAGTTTGAAAAATACTAAGGAAACAAGTTGAAGAAAACAGGAAAATGACATTAGGAAATATATCAAGTATTTCAAAAGAACCCCCAATATTACTAAGGCAAATCTCTGCCCTACTATAAAGAATTTCTTCTTTCATCCAAGAAGCTGAAAGGCCAAGGAGGGGGGCAGGGGCTGTCAGGGCTTTCTCAGGCAGCTGGTGGTGAATTAGCTGGTGTCCACTTCTGTACATCTTTTATTCAGTGTTGGTGAAAAACTCAGTGAAAAATTTGGTGAGGGAAAAGAGGTTGTATTTAGTCCATGCTTGCAAAACCCAGACTCCTGAACATGGGAGATTTGGACTCAGTAACTTCAAACAAGTTACTCAAGACTGGGTTGAACATGAGGTTACAGATAACCTCAAATCAGAAGCTGAGTTACCTAACGCCTCGGTATCTGGTCCTTGAAGTGAAATCCAAAAGGCCAGAAACAGCAAGGAATAGTCCCTGCACATTGCACCGGAGGAGTGAATACCCAAGGAAGTTGGTGCAATAAAACCAGCTGCTGCGCAGGAAACCATCTGCAGTTTGGCGAACACTATGCAGAAAAGTGTGCCTGAAACTTTACTCCTTTCTCCAAAGCAGCCACTAGATTCTCAACTGTGACTATGCAGTCACATCCTCATGGACAAAAAGTCCAGGGTCATCCTCTGCAGATGAGCACTGGTCTGCAAACAGAAGCGATCCTTGCAGTGAGCCTTGTAGCGAGGCACTGTGGAGCAAGTCCAACTTGCCTCGTGCCACACAGACCATCTGTGGTGGAGGATCCAGCTAAGGCGTTAACTGAGGTTATTCAGCCCTCCTCTCCCTATCATCAGTATGCTGACTCAGCTACCTTCAGAGATTAACCAAAATATCCCAAAGCTATACATTAAATAGCACCAATTGACAGGAGTTTTTTGTCCCGGGTCTCCTGCCTTGACCACTCAAAAACATTGGTTTTGTGGTAGAAATTATGTTAAAGTATAATTGGCATTCCAGTGACTCATGCTAACATTGCAGCAGTATTGTCCTGAGCATCTTGCAAATGGAGGAACACTGCTATTCTTCCTATCCCCAACTGAGTCTGAGTATTTAATGAGGGAATCCTTTGTTCCATGAACAGAGGTGAACATTCATATTTAGGAGCAATAGAATTTCCCCCCACACCATCTCCAGGCCACAGAAGGAGGCATGTGATTTATGTACAGGCAGAATGGTTAGACTGGATGGCAACTACTTATGATCCTATATTAAGAAAATTACAGGATATGAACCATTTTCTGTGGGTTTTGTTTTTCAGTAGATTTCTAGTTTAAGTTTCCACTGACTCCTGAAAAGCACCAAGTGTACAGTTACCTTCTTTGGCCAATCTCAAATTTTTTAGACCTGATAAAGCTATAAAATTCTCAGATAGGTTTTGGGTTGGTTTTTTTTTTCTAAACACTCAGATCCTTTCATGACCAGCTTTATTGCACCCACATATTGTCTTTATTACTATCTACTTTCATGTGCTATCCACGCTTAATAGGACTGAGTAGGATTTTGCCAATAGTAGCAAACTCTTCGTACTTTTCCCAGCAGCTTTGCCAAATGGCCATAAAAGTTTGTCTGGTAGATGGCCAATAAATGCTGGTGGTCTATAACCACAATTTCTCAAACAATATGGAAAGAAATCTGCTCTGGAATATCTTTGATCTGCTAGCAAACAAAACATTTATCCACTGGGATGAAATAATAGGCATTCTTCAAATCACAAATACAAACTTTCTGAAGAGAAAACAAAGATCTCTGCTACTCCGTGCAGTGGGACCATATGTGCATCCCAAGACTTGATAATGTTTTTTTAAGTCTACTGAGCATTGGTACCTGTATTTTTTTCTCTGTGATGAAATTAATATGCTGCGTGCAGGAGAAGGGCTCCTATGGCTCATGCACTTATCACTGTATGTGTCCCCAACTTACTGCTGCTGCAGTTACCACCCCACAGCTGTAAGGAAGGAATGGGCTATGGCTCCTTGCCATATGTCCTGCCTGCCCAACAGGTGACCTTCCCAGATATTCTCTGATAACAGTAAGTTGACCAGGAAGCTCCCAACAGCACTAATGCTAGGGTTTACTTTCACTGAGTTGAAAGCTCCTTTCGAAAACAGCCTGTGTATTTTTTTTGCCTCTGCTGCCTTCCTTGTGAAAAAAAGGCTCTAATACTACTGCTAAATGTGAAACGCAAATGCAGGCTTCTGTCACACGTGATTTACTGATCACCACGTCTCTCGCATTTCAAGCGGGATTTAGAGACCTTCTGGGCAAGAATTTGCACGTGCACTTTCCTGTGTCATTCAGGACCAACAGCCTTGCAGAGAGAGCTCCCAAGGGCTTTCAAAGAGGAACAAGATCTTTAATGGGAGCTTCCATAAAAATCTGTCCCCACTTTTCAATTTCTGGTTGGTATTTTTTAATGCTCTATAAACTCCAGTGAGTGTAAACTCAGCCCTGCCTTCATTACAACTCACCTTAAGATCCATTAGGGAAAGATAAACTTCTCAAACAGGCCACGTCTGGCACACTGAAGAAAGCAGAGTAGAGAGGCATGTTTCCAGAGATTTCAACATCCCTGCTTTCCTTCTGATACCTGTGTAGCTGGCTGTGGCACACCTGTGTGTGTCCTTGCCCTGGAGCAATAACCGTCCTGAGGAGCTGCAGGGATGCACCTCTGCCAAGAGCCCGTTCAGACTTATCTGCAGAATGACTGAGAGGAGCCTCTCAGACCTTGCGGCAGCGGAGTGTGAAATGGTGAGAGATTTGGGTGAACTAGAAGGATATATGCAGTCTGGAAGAGGAGGTGGTTGTTATAAAAGAGCCATCAAGTGGTTAACAGCACAGACCAGAAATGGGATAATGCCATGCACCAAACCTCCTTTCCTTCCTGTTCATTCAACAGTTGTCCTCCCTGCACACTATTAGGATGCAACTGAAATAAAAATAGCCTGTTCCCTGCAATTCTCTGGACAGGCTTCAGCTGGGCAGGGTTTTTTTTGTGCAGGAAGGGGGATGGAGCAGAAAGGGAGGAGAAGAATTTAGCTGAGAAATCCCATTGCAACTCTGGCCACCTCAGGCAAAAGCAGCTGCCTGGGTATCTGCACTAATGTCAGATAATGTCAGATGCAGCTTACAGCTCGAATGCTTCGCCAGCCCCCACAAGAGTCTCAACTTCTCTTGCACACTGGTCCCCCGCAGCACTCCAGAGTCATGGGATGCTCTGTGCAAATCCTGTTTTCACCGGTGACAGAGAAACGTCACCATTAGACATAAAGCTATGATCCTATTCAAATCAGAGAAGAACACAGCACAGTAACGTTATTTGGGATTTTTCTCACCTTCATCCATCTAAAAATCAGGAAATGAGGCTACCACAGCTGTTCAGGGTTCCTCTGCATTCAGAGACAGTCACTTTCAGGAGGCAGCTGATCTCATGCTCATTTTAGGCTGATTCTAATTTTTCCCTAGGACTAGATTAATATACACCCCAGTCCTCAGTAACTGGTGTTTCCCATCTGTAAGTCCCACATGACTGTAAATACCAATTTGAGACCTTCCTAAGAACTAGACAGGTATGACTCATAAAGCTATAGTCACAATAAAATGGTGGTGCCAATTTTTACTAATAAAATGTGTCTGACATGCCATAGAGCTTAAGTGTCACCAGAAGTCAGTGAGACCTGTTAGCAAGGATTAGGGCTCTATGTTACTTTTGCAAATACTACAGCAGTTGCAGATCGACCCAGGAAATCTCTGTCCAGTCCTGATGTCTGTGCCTCAGAATACCTTCGGGAAAAAAAACTGCAAGAACAATCCTTAGTCTTGAAAATATTCCATGTAATAAGACATACTTGAGAAATCTCACTGATTAATGCAACAAAACGTTAAACAGTGATTTTGTCACAGCCTATCAGTACCTACATTTGGGTGACATTTTCAATACTATATGCTTCTTTCAATCGAGCAAGTAAAAAGGCATGATGTCGTTCAATGGCTGGAAGCTAAACTGAACAGAATCAGGCCAACATTAAAGGTGTATAGTTTTTAAAGGGAGGCTTGGCTACTAAGGTGGTGATTGGTTCTCTGCCAGTGAAAGCTTTTTGATAAATAAGACTGATCTTTCCACAGACATACTGAAGTGCAACTGTGGGATTGATACAGAAATTACTAAGCAAATTTGACAGTCTCTGCTGTTTGGAGATTGTAGTGGTTACCCGCTTTTCTCCCAGAGGTACAACGATGTCTCGTTGCTTTAATCTTTAGGGCTTTCACTCAGGAGTTCTCTGCACATCTCAAAAGACGGGAAGGAAGAGAAGGGAACATGAACATGGGGAGGTGTTATAAAACATTTGAGACAGTGATAGGTAGTAATTCTTAAGTATGTTTGTAGCAGAAAGCAACAGAGAGCTTGATGCAAACCGCAAGAGATGCTCTGCCTGTTTTATATGACAATGGCTGTAAGAGGTAGATATTTGTAATCATCATGACACTGCATTATCTCTTTTTTTTCCCTGCTAGTAGAATCCAGAATGAATAAGAGAACAGATCCTCAGAAAATAAATCTTGGTTGGCATCTCAAGAGCTATGGCAGCCATCAGTAAAAGAGAAGCAAGAAATCCTTCTAGATTTTAAACCCCAGAAGAGTTACCAAAAAAAAGTACTTTTTTATCCTCTTTCTCTGAACTTCTGGGTTTTCCTACCAGCAAAGGAATTGAGAACTATATCCAGGCTGCCCAAAAAAGGGGCATGCCAGGTGCATCGTTCCCACCGTCATGCTTTGCACTGGAGCAGGGCTCTGGTGCTTCAGGCATGAACAAGACCACACAGGGTCAGCAGCCAAAAAAAGACATTCCTGCTCCAATCCAGTAAAAGCACAGCTGGTAAAGGCTCCTCAGACAACACGCTCCTACACAGCTTAGAAAACCTGCAAGTGGCAAACGGGGTTACAATCAAGGAAAACAGGTGGCTCTTTGCAGCGTTCTCAGAATTCCCTGATAAAGGCAGAGGTTTAATTATAACGAGTCTGCTGGCAGAAACAGCACGTTTTCCTCTATCCAAGCGATTGGACGATCAGACTCGTATGATTGCCTTTTGTGTGCTGACTCACCAGAGGGCAGCAGCTTTCCAGATGTGATGTCAGCCCATAAAAACGTGCGAGACGTCCCTCTTGCTCTCCCGGTCGGACCGTCCCCTCTTCATACTGTACCCTGATGTCAGCAATCCCATTTTGCATGTTCGGCTGGCAAGCTAAACATTGCAATGTTTTGGGGTAGTGGCAAGTCAGGTCAGGTATCTGATGCATGGTTAATCCACAGTTCAACATCTCAGTGTGTAGGTAGTATCAAAAAAATCTCACACAATTAGTCTGCAGTGAGTAACACATCGAGGATGGTCTGCAGCCTCATACAGACTTTTCTGTCACTCTACAGCAAATTGAAAAGATTTTTTGAAAGACTCTTTACTTTAGCAGGTTGATATGCTGGCAGCAGGACACCCCTTCTTCCCCCCAGCTTTCTACTTTAAACTGAAGGATGGAGAAAATTACATTTATCCTCTATTAAGACAGGCAAAAACTCTGTCTTCCAGGAGTATCCCCTGGCAGGGAGAAAGTCTGACATCTGTGTATCTCTGGTAACGAGTGTGTCTGCAGCTACCCTTCGTTACTAGCTCCACTCCCTTCCCTATCCCCTCATTCCCCATGGCAAAATCAGGGTAATATTTCCCTCCCAAGGTGGGGAGGTTAGGAGAGTTTCTGGGAGGCATGGTGTTACATATGACATACAGCAGCACAATGCACAACAAGCAGGAAAGCTTCATCGCAGCAGCATTTCTGCGCTTGCTGCCGGGCTTCTGGGTGGGCTGGTGTAAAACCAATGCCTCAAAACTTCCAGCACAGACTTGGTGGTGTCATTCCTTACTAAACTGGAGATAAACTAACTGCAGAGACTGAAGGATTGAGCTCATTTCCATTTCAGCTGAATGGGAATGGTGCCACTGTTCACAGCAGGGCCTGCAATTTGCCACCAGCAATGTGGGGAAAATGCCTTTAGCATCCACCCCGAGGGGAGCCCGTCAAGGGAATGCACGGGACAGACCTCCCTGGAGCAGCCACTGAGATTCTGCACAAGTACAAGATGCAGCTATGGCATAGTTAGAGAGAGAAAAACAAAACCCACTGGTGGTTGTTTTAAATACCTCTGCCTATCCCAGTGCTCCTGGGAAGGTGAGAGGAATTGGAACAAACATTATGGGAATGCAAACTTTTATCAAAAAATCCCTATCGAGAGACTATAAGAATTTGTCAAGTACCAGGGAAGTGTGCCATACATGCGCGGGACTGCAGGCTGGAGCACAGTAGGATCACAGCAACATGTTCAAAGTATAAACCCCTCTGCATGCACCCTTCGCACTTGAGACCAAAACTTCTCAAGATCCTTAAGTGTTTGGTTTCATGTGGAAGCACTAACTCAGAACAGAGACTGTGATTTCTACATAACAGAGGGGACTTCCACCTTCCACCAGCAGATACCACTTCGAGACTGGAGCTTAAACATGTGTTTTGGGTGCTACTTGAACCAGAGCAGCAGTCCCAGATGGCATCACAAGTCTTTTATGTTAGTCCCTGTACACATACACACTGCCAAGAAAAGACAGGCCCTGCCCTGAGTCATTCACTCTCTAAATAGACTGGAGGAAGGATGGGAAAGGAGGGACATGGAGAGGTGAAAGGGCTTAGCCAGGGTCCTACTTGCAGCAGTCCGGGAGCAGGGCACAGCATCCCCTGGTCCAGCTGGTCCCTCTGCCATCATTTCTGCAGCCAGTGCTCACCAGGTTTCCCCTTCCTCCAGGCTCAGCTCTCTGCGTTGTTGATATAATTCTTGGTGCAACATGAGAGATTGTGGTACAGGGCAAGAAACACTGGTGGGGAAGGGATGCGGGTCCTCCAGCATGTCTGGGTAAACACAGTGCACCGGAGGGAAACTGAATGAAACGATTTCTTGTGAAGGAAAAGACCTTTCCCAGTGACCAGTGGAGACAAGGGAGCGCTTGCAGCTCACACCCCTGGCATCAGGGCCACCCATGGCCGCCCAGCCGCCGTGCCCACACCGCAGAGGGGCTGTGCAGACACCCTCCCCAGAGCCATGTGCTCCTGCAGCCCATGCAGGGCTGTCTTGGCTTTTAGCACACGGACTCCGGCTAGCAAGTAGGGAAAGAACCAACAAAACAGGGCTGAAGTTGTCTACATGGGGAAAAGACTTTTTCTCCAGCGTACCAAAGTTTTTATGGCTACACTCGGGCAGAAAAGACTCCTCCTCACCCATGAGCCCCCCCTCCATCTGGTTCATAGTCGGAAATTCAGCCTTCAAGAGCAAGGGCTAGAATCCTACTTTTCTTACAGACGTACCAGTATCCAGTAAAACTTTAATGTGCCCTGTACAATTCATCAGGGCGGATATATTGTTCTTCAGTTATTATCCCAAATCACCTGTTTTTTTCATGTTCAACCAAAATCTCATTTGGTTCAAGTCCTTCTAAAATATCTTAATTAAATTAGTAAAATTGTTTTCTCTATCACTGTTCTTCTAAGCTTGTGTACAAGCAGGGGTTTTTAAAATATGGAGGGGGTAAATCAGGATAGCAAAGATTATTGCTCTGGATTTGTGAGGACACATGCATCAGGTTGCATGGAAACCTGTTTTTGCATAAAGTGCTAATTTTTTTTTCCAAGTTCCTTGATATGGAATTAATAACGATGTAGCCAAACAAACTTTTAACAACTGTAAACTGTGGAAACTTTCTGACATTTTTAACAAAGTTCGTCCTTCCAGCAGTCCCTGTCAAGCACTATGATATTGCTCACCCTCAGGAAGGGTGGCACAGAAGACTCAAAGCTTAGATTTAATGAGAGCAAGGGGAGGCAGGAAGGAGCCACATGAATTATTCATACAAGCTGCAGCCCTGCAAATTAGTTCTTAGTGCAGGAGAAAGACACTCTTGCAGAGCTTACAGCAATCAAAGGGCATCCTGCAGCACCAGCAGGGCCACAGCCAGAGGCGGGATTGGGTCAAATGTAGGACATGGGTGTAAAGAAGAGCTGCTGGAAGCTGCTGCCACCCATTTGGAAGGCAGTGAGCTAGGGTTCCTGACTCATATTTTGGAAGGAGCTCCCTCTCTGTGGTGGGGTAATGGCACTGCATGTGTTCACCTTGGAGAGCACAAAACAGCCCCACTCCTCCATGGGCTCACCTCATGCTCACCCCACGGATGTGGGCATTGCTTTCTGCTGTGGCTGCTACGTGACTTCAGGGGAAGGTACTGCCTGCTAAGCATGTTTGTCCTTCTAAGAAATAGAAAGAGTTTTTAAACACCCACCGTCCCATAACCACAGTTCCTTTAATAGACAATAATTTTATCACCGATGACTAAAAGTGAGCACCTGCAAGCCTGCAGCTGTGTTTTTGTTACCAGGCTGAAAACCTCAGTCCCTGGAGCCACCAGGAGTTCAGGCTGGTGGTGTCCCCCCAGGTTTCCTCTGAGACCGTCCTCCTTCTCTCAGGACACCCCCAGGAGCCCCCGTCCTCGCTCACTCTCCCCTTTCCACCACAGCAGCACCCCAACTCTCTGCGAGTTGGGGAAAGCTCATGCTCTCTGGAGGGTTTGTTGCCTTTTGCACCCTCCTGGTTCCAGGCTAGTCATAGTACTGCTCCCTCTGCTTTTCAGTTTGCTGCAGTATGAGGCATAAAGTGTGTAAGCAGCCACGGACACCATCAAAGGGGACTGACTTTGCCTTTTTTTTTGCTATAATTTTCATGGCAACTCTTCCTTAAAGCTTGTACAGCATTGTCCTTTGCAGCTCAGCCAACAAAATCTACACAACCATGTTAATAAAAAAAGAATTATTTAACAAAAAAAAAAAATCTAAGCTTCAAGGACCCCTTTGCAGAAGTTACTCTCATGATGTAGGCTTAGGTTTCTATGCATAATACCGATTTTCACAGACCTGATAAGCTTCCTAAGGGAAAAAATATAATTTAGATCATGCGGTATAAGAGTAGCTGGCACTACTCGTAGCAAACAAAATATAGCTGTGAATGTTTACTTTTTAATAGATAAGCAAGAGTCTTGTGTCTTCCTGGAGCCCGACTGGAATTCAAATATTGTTTGACTTTTTCTCTCCCACAACACACATTCAATCTTGTAACACTTTCGAAATCTTGAGCAAATAGAATACTGCTAGTTAAACATTACATGAGTCAAACGTACCCATTACAATGACTTCAAAACAACTGCTCAGAAGAACTTAGATCTGTAGCAAATATTTTAATGACAAATTAAGACTAACTGGTCTTCACCACAGCTCATTTTCTTAATAATTCACATGCCAGCTCTGTGAAGATTTCTGAATAGAACACGACTCCTAGCCATTCCTACAGCTTCTTTCTGTTGATGGGTTATTGGTTTTCTTCCCCATTAGAGAAGCCCAGAGCATTTGACATCTGTTAGTTATTTACCCAGCACAATGCACTTGGCAAGCGCAGCCAGGTCTGCTCATTTTGTCACAAGAGTAAACCCAGGCTTAGTGAGGCACAGCCTCAGTGCCAGTGTTAATGGCTTACATGGCACTAGGGCAATTTACACCAACTAGTGACATATCCAAGGATGTTAAATTGGTTGCCAAGGGTATGAAATGAGACAGGGGAGAGCTGATAACAGAGGGAGACATTGCAGTTCTGGTTACCTCTGCTGACAGCACAGCACCTGTAGCTTGGACCACCGTCAGCCCCCGAGAAAATGTTGTAGGAAGGGACTTTGTTGTCAGGAGTCTCAAGAGTACTTTTTTTTCTTATTTGAAAATTAAAAAAATAACCCACTTGTCCACATAAATACATGTTTTTGAGACATATTTAATTAAAATATCTCCAAAATTCAAATACAAAAATGCAATGTTTATTTTCAAAATTATAGTCACCCCTCCCTTTTAAACTGCATTTCCTGTGAGCAAACATAAAACAATGAAATTCAAATTCAAGAGTTTCAATTTTTTTTTTTCATTTCTAAATATAGATGACTGATTGCTGACCCCATCAAAAACAATGCCAGAACTGCCAGTTATCTCAGTAGAGTCAGGATTTCACCCAAAATAATGTGGACTCCTGCAGGTAACAGCTGAGGACAAGCATCCTGAAAATGGCACCTTTGCTTACTTTCGTAGCTCAGGGATGAGAGACAGATACTTTTTTAAGCTGAACTTAGCCTACAACTGGCTGGCTTTGATCTGTATAGCTTTCTCAGTGTCATGTTAAGGCAGTCCAACAAACATCCTTGTTAAAAACAAAATGTCTTGCATAAGGTAAAAGTTGGTCTAAGCATCCCTCTAGAAACAACAGTACTGATGATGCAAATAGCCTGAAGTAATACCTACACTTGTTATTAAAAATGATCTCTGGATTGAATCACACAGACTGATGTCACCGTATCTTCTTCAGACTTCTACATTTGGGAGTATATTTTTCTATTTTAAATGTTATTCTTCCTCCTTTGTTGTCCTCAGAGCTCTATTTTAAGACAGTGTGACATTAGTTCTCCACCAACAAATCAGCTTCCTGACCCAAATTTATATTCTCATTTCCATATCAAATCCAGTGCAATTACATTTACTTCAGCATTTTTCTCAGAGCTTTAATAAGGCAAAGCAACTTCATTTATTTGGAGCTTTTTTGAGTGCTTGTTACTGTTTTGTGTAAGTACCAGAAGGAAAAGAAAGTGACAAGTGGTGATTTTCAGGATTTTATTTTCTAATTGCAGAATTCTCCACCAGGGTAATAAGACCTGACAGAGTTTTCTGAATAGAAGTGTGTTAAGAGGACAGTACACATACCCACGAAAGCAATGGAAAGATGCTTTAATGTTCTGTAGTATTGCTAACTCCAGAAATTACGGGGTTTAATTGCTTTTTTCTTGAGCGAACAGGTGTTTTCAATAGCATTGAGCCCACAAGCTTTCAGATCATGTGGGCCACCACACACATTAGCAGTTCCTTTGTTTATTTTAACAGACAAACGAATGCAAGCTCCACCCTGGCCTTGGAGCCAAGAGAGAGTGGGTGTAAGTCAGTGCCTTTGCTTTCCTTCTGAAAAGGAGACTTCTGAGTAGTGTGAACTTCAAATTTATCTCAGAATACCCATACCATTTCTTCTGGTGCACTAAGGCATAAACTGTGTAGTATGTAACACTGTAGAGCTTCATCATGTTTTGTGTGTGTGTCCCCGCATTTAAAAATTGTATAGAGAGCACCATTAAAAAGGTAAAGTTATTACAATAAAAAGCTCGGGGCCCAGCACAGGCAGGTTCTGTGGCTGATGAGAGGACAGATACTTCGACTCCTGTGAATCCTTTCTTGGGAGGTTTGCCTGAAATACACGCGAGTACAGGAAAGTTAACTGACTTCAACTCAGCAACCTGAATCAATATTACAACAAAATAGCACTAACCTTTTAGCAACCTATGGTAGAACAGCTATGATTTTCTGGTTACTTGTTTTTAAAAATTAGGGACTCCAGTACTGGGAGAGTTATTTTGTCCCTGGCATTAACAGAACCTAGACTTTTTTGCATACATCTAATCTTCTGGGTTTTACAGACCTCTGCTTTGGGGCACTCAGTGGGTACAGAGCTATTCTTCTCTTCCCAAAGGCCTTTCACCTTTTGGGCATTAAAAAGAGGTACCTGTAACGTTTGCACTGTAATGGAAACCAGACATGGCAAGAATGAAAGCAGAGCCTGAATCCCACAAAGCAAACTTTGGCCCCAAAAGGCTCCAGTTAAAGCTAGCTTTCTTCATCTGTCCCCTTCTGCCTGGATTTCTTCTTGGCTAGACAAAGGTCTCCACGGCCACCAACATTTCCATGCCATCTTTCACAGTTGGTATATGGTGCGCCTGGCCTCTCTTTCCCAAAATCAGAAGCTGGTGAGACTGGGGAAGGTGCCACGGCGTGCCACAAGACCATCAAGACAAAGTTGTTTCTTCCCTGTATGTGAAGATCATGGTTTTGGGGGCATGCACTTGAACAGCTGCAGTTCTTTGGTTTCCTTCTTGTAGGAGCATGACAGCTCCTCAGCTTTTGTTTTGCCCAGTAGTAGGCTCTGAAGTGATTTCCGTTGACCTATCTCAAGATACTGCAGTGACCCACTAGGCCTCTTACTACCACAACCACAAGAATTACTTCGTGGTTACAGCCCAAGGCCCTCAGGGAAGCCCACCACGGGCTCCAATGTAATAGCCTTGAGTTCAGGTGCCAGTCACAAACTGTAGACCAAAGTATTTCCTCCAGAAATACAGAGTTCTGTGAAACCAATGTAGTTTGTCGGAAATTAAATGGTGGTGGTATTTTGATGGGAAATCTATTCTAAATAATCTTTAATGTTTAATCACTATTTAAAGGTAGCTTCTTTTTTTTTTAATTAATCAAGCAGCTCCAGTTTCTGTTACAGGACTTTGAAGCCAAAGCCCTCTGATCTCCCTGTCCTTGAAAAACCTTGCTGTTTTGATTTTCTACCTTGCTTCTTCAACAAAACCCAAGAGCTGACATGCAGCACGGTGGACACTGTCTTCTGAAACACTCTATGGAGGGCTAGCCACGAGCCCACCAAACCATCCCTCATCTAATAAACCTCGCTCAACGCCTGTTGGCTCCATGCAGTAACAGCCTTGGATTTCTTTCAGATGACCCATCAGTACCTTCCCCACAAGCCTTGGTTCCCCCCATCATTTTCCCAGCCCCAAAAGTACCAGCAGCATCTTATGGCACTCACTCCTCTATCTCTCCTTCCCCATGGGTATTTCCTCAGCTGCTTTCAATTCCCAAGCACACTTCACTTTGTCCCTCTGCAGAGGAGCAAAGAAGCCAAAAGAGAGATTTTTTTAAGGGGTTTCCTTCATCAGAAGTCTTTTGAATATTAACTTGGACTCAAAATAAAACCAGAATTCAGGGCCTCCGAGTGCTCCTGCTTTGTTACTGCTCTTGTTGCAGCAAGCAAGCTGTAAAATCTTGCAATGGACATAGCCCCAAATTAATACTGGCAAACTGGGTAAGAGTATTCTTGGCTGTTTGACATACAATTACATTAGAGGCCAGATACACACGTATTACATGTTGTACAGATATACATTTGTCCAGAGCAAACCTAGTCCACATCAGAATAAAAATTGTGTTAGCAATACTGCCAGATGTGAAATACTCATGTATTTTAGCCCCTTGCTCTCAACCATTACCCTTCAGGGCATTACAGAGTGTCTTGGGAAACATTTTGCATAAATGCTGCATAAAACAGCTGAAACTGTGTTTGTTTTTAAAAATTGCCTAATAATTGAGAGCTTCCTTGCCAAGATTCAAGCCTGAAGCCAAGTGCAGCAACCATATTAACATCTTGGAGAGGGGGAAGGAGAATTGTGTGAAAGAAAGAAAGAAAGAAAGAAAGAAAGAAAGAAAAAAAGAAAGAAAGAAAGAAAGAAAGAAAGAAAGAAAGAAAGAAAGAAAGAAAGAAAGAAAGAAAGAAAGAAAGAAAGAAAGAAAGAAAGAAAGAAAGAAAGAAAGAAATTCCCTATCACAGGGAGAAAGTAGAGAAATACCAAAAATTTTAAAATGAGTAAAGGACCTGAAACACAAGTTGGGAGGGAGGGGGGAAAATTATATTGTTTCCCCGTGGAAATGTCCTTGTATTATTGCCTCTAAGACCATCTTAAAGCAACCATTTTTTCTAGAAAAGGGGATGAGAATAAATTAAAATTTCACAATGCTTTTAGAAGTGCAGCTTTCATGGTTCCCTGCACTG
Organism: Gorsachius goisagi; assembly: GCA_018403395.1. NCBI lineage: Eukaryota > Metazoa > Chordata > Aves > Pelecaniformes > Ardeidae > Gorsachius > Gorsachius goisagi. The sequence goes on along the minus strand of BOSO01020660.1, from coordinate 132,464 downwards.
ACAGTGTTAAAGACACTCAGATTTCAGTGACATGACATTTTTAAAAAAGCTTACAGCACCAAACTTGCAATTCAAAATCTTCTTCTTTGAAACGCAGAACATTAGCTTTTTCACAGGTCTAGCAACTTAAAACAAACGGCCAACGTAAAACTGAACAGATAGATTCCTGAGCCTCCTCCATAAAAGCTAGCAAGACTACATGTCATCTGGCGGTTGCAGTATCACTCTGAGATTCAAGGCATCTGGGTACCACTCCCAGTATTCCTTTATGCACTTTGGACAAGTCTTTTACCTCCATATGCCTCAATATTCCAAATGAAAAATGTAGAAAATAGCTTTATGCTACGCCATGGTACTCATACTATTTATACATGTACACCTAGCCTTTTTACTCCAGCCAGAAGCATTTTTCCCATATTCACATGCAACAACACTTGAAATTCCTTCACTGGCTTTAGTACTGAACATGCATCTTTTGATATTTAATTTTAAATAAATAAATTTAGGATGCAGTACACCTGGAAAATCACCACCTCAGAACAAGTAATAATAAGGAGAAGAAAACATCTGTTCATCCATACAGGGCATTTCCTTGAAGCTTGGAGTAGTTAATTTAAAATACTGCCTGGAATCCCAGGTCTCCCCTAGGGTCTATGCAGTGATGAGGGGAGCCTATCCTTTTCAGGAAATGTAGGTTTCAGTGAAAAAAATCAAGACTTCACCAAAGCCTGGAACTGCCTTTTGCCTGGTATGACTCCTGGGAATAGTGTGCATGTGTGTGCCTATTTTTTTCACTGTGTCCACTTCATGAACAGGTAAAAAGAACCACGGAGTTTAAAAGATTCACCTACAAAGTCTTTGGACACAAACAGAAACTCTCATGGTTTGCATTTACAACCATCAGATCTAAGAAAAAAGACTCATGCCAAACAGAGCCAGGTACCAGACAAGCCCATTTCAGAAGGAGGAGGAAGTTCTCCAACAAATGCAAAGCGAATGTATTCCTTTTAACTGAAGAGAAAGCTCTGCCCTTAAGCCATACCATTCCTGGTTCATAGAAACCTCTCCAAGAACCAATTTTACACAGCTGGGTTTTGAGTCCCCTTTTACTTTTTTTTGAGCACTATTTTCCCTTCCCATTCCTTGACATGAGGAGGTACTTCTCATAGCAAGCTGGGAGAGATGCTGTTGCTGGTTAGGAACTGGGAAAGAGATGGGAATTCTTACAACCTTTGGTATACCACATGCATCTAGCTGTGGCCTCAGGCAGACAAACGTCTTCCAGTCTTTCATGCGACCAACTAGAAACAACATCTGCAATCTGTGAGTGCTCCAAGGCTCATATCATTCACTGAGCTCCACGACTTGCCTTCCAGATTGCAGGCACTTCTCATGGTTCTGCTCTTACACCTTGACTTCAAAACGGAGCACTGCAACCTTGTAGCCAAGCTTTCTATTTCAGACCTTCATCTACCTACTCTGAAGGAACATTGCTAGCCTCTAAGTACCTCATTTTGGGATTATTTTGAAAACTATTTTGGTTAGGCTGGATCATACCTGACGGCTTCCCAAGAAAACCCAACAGCTTTTGCATACAAAACTTCTAATTCATGAGGCTCTGGCCCCTTCTATTCCATCTCCTTTGCCTGTGTTCATATTTGCTTCTAGTAAATAGTTTTCTTTTTCAGATTTAACCAGTACAAAGAATTTAAGCCAGCCAGATGGAAATACCTTCACAAAATTACTGAGAAATGTCACATAGTAATACTGTGAATGAGTTCCAGGAATTACTGAAAGTCACTTGCTATTTATTGCTTAGTAATACAGTGCTTGAGGTTTCCTGTCACTAGTTCAGTTGTGCCAGAGCTTAAAAAAAAAAAAATACAGTTTCACATGCTTTGCAAAGTTTGTTTCTACCCGAACACTCCTCAGAAAGGACTGACCTGGTATTCAAGTGCACATGAAGAAGATTGGAGGACCTTTCTTTATTCACTTTGTGACCAAACTGCTTGCAAAAACTAACCACGAGAGCAAGAGCAAAAAGGATAATGCAGAATTAAAATGCAGTAAACATCATTCTCCCATGATTACAGACAAGTAATTCTGTTGCCTTTACCAAATAACTCAAGCACAGCATTTCACATTCAACTTGCAGCTGCTAGTCCACATTGGATAGGCAGCCCCTCACACCACAAGGAGAAGTGCTACTCCACAACTCCTGAGGCGGCTATCTGAGGCCACAGCACGGCTTTCATGACTGCAGGGAAACTACTTCCTCAGCAGGAACATGCAAACAAACGCTCCCGTTCCCAACTGAAGCACAGCAGAGTGTCCCAAGATGCCCTGCATAGGCGACTGAGGACCACAGACTCACACAGCCCATCAGGCTGGGAGGACTCCAGTCCAAGCCCCTGCCCAAAGCAGGCTCAGTTGTGACATCAGACCAGGTCGCTCAGGGCTTTTCATCCTGTTGGGGCTGGCAATACTCCAAGGATGGAGATGGCAAAACAACTCTGGGCCCCTACTGCACTGCTGGGCTGTCTTCATGGGGAAAATGGTTGAGCATTTCCTATTTCAGTCTATGACCATTGCCTCTCACCGTCCTGCTGTTTGCTGCTCTGAAGACCAGCTTTCTCCTCTCAGTAACCTCCTCATAGATATCAGTGAGCAGGAGGGCACAGCAAGAATGGGGCTGCTCCATGGTGGGCACAAACAGGGTGACCCCAGCAGAGGCAGTGCCCACAGTGGTGTCAGGTTGGCAGCAGTGACCAGGCCCATCTGCAGCCCTGAACAAGGGGAGGTAACAAGTCACTCCTGGGGGTCCACCAAGGGAGTCCAGCCACAAACAGCAGAAAACAGGGCTGGGTGTACTGTGTGTAGCTCAGACCAGAATGGCCTGATGGGCCACTGGGTTGGACTAGAGACCTCCAAGGTCTCTTCCAACCTCCACAATTCTGTGACAGATCATTTCAGACCTCATGCTTGTATTCCAGTAAGGGAGTACTGAAAAGTAAAGTGTTTGGCCCATACACTGGATGATTGCAGTCTGGTAGGCAGAAAATTAAGTCTAAACTGCAAATCCCACTTTATAAGAGTAGATGTACAGTGAACTGAACCAAAGGAAGGGACTATGTCTGATTAATTCCCTCTTAAGGTTTCTAAGTCAGCCTCCTACTTGCAGACCCAAATTCTGTGATACAAAATCTCTTAGTAGGTTCCTCAACCTTTTTCAGAAACATCTTTCAGTATGTTCAGTGTAAACAGGAAGATCATTGTCACTGTTATGCACTGTTGTGCACCTTTGCTTGTGTCTTCCCCGATAAGCCTCAAACCCATTAATGTTCCAAGCTTGGGGGAAATGGTGGTATTTACCAGATGAAGACAATCTTGCCAAGGAAGTAAATGCCATTGGTATCCTTGTCCAGAGAACTATCTGCAAAAGCCCAGCCTAGTTAAAACTGAGAAATCAAGATGACTGCAAAGCCCCAAGATAAGAAGCTTTTTCTGAAAGCCAAAGCAAGGTGTACTGACCAAAAGGAGAAAACAGGGGCAACTTTTACAGGTTTACAGCAAAACAATGAGCAGAATATGTATTGCCCTGGATCCATTTCAACTGCCCAGAGAGGACACAGCTTACACAGCCAAAGCCACCTCCCTATTTCATGTGCTGCCACCCTCAGCAGTGAAAGTAAAGGCTTCTCTGGTGACAGAAATAGCCCTATGTCTCAAGGCCAGACAGAGCTGGTACTTCTGGGAAATTACTTCTGTTAGTCTCTGCATGTTACCTTAAAGGGACACCAGTTAGGTCATGTACTCTTCCTTGGATACGATCCAGATTTCAAGGGATTCATCTTTTTTGCCCCATAAAAAGCCATGTCTGTACACTGGCACAGGACTCCGATGTGGTTTTCCATCTATTTACATGAGTAAAGTCAACAGTGGCAGAGAGTGGTATGGACACCAGCTCCCAGGCTGCACCCTACAGCCTTTCAAGGATGTGCTCCAGCTCAGGTCTGCCAGGAAGAAGGCAAGTCCACCAGCACCCTCTCAGCTAGGACAGTGGAAACAAGATAAAACAGTGAGAACTAGTGCAAAGGAGGGAATAGAATCAGGAATACCCTAACTCTACTACTATGGGGTAAAATTGGGTGCACTGGGGATTTCCAAAAAGAAGGATAGCAGCCCAGAGCTTAGACAATTTGTCTTCTGGGGACAGGAGATGAGGGTAACCTTTCATTTTACAATGCCAAGGAACCAACAGGAGGTGGGAGTTTTAAGGCCTTTCCTTAAACTGGCAGAGACCTGGGGCTGATTGGCATGCATGCTTAAATAGAGTATATGATCACCAGAGAGAGCAGCCACCCTACCCTCACTGCCTGTGCTCCCACCATGGCTTCCAGCCTCTGTTTCTCAGGTCCTCCCTTCCTACCCATAACTCCTGTCCTTCTGCCCAGTTACTCCGAATGACGTCTGTGCGTACATAGCTCCTCAAATAAGGACGGGCAAAACCGCAACTTCTCCCAGGGCTGACCTCCTGCCTGGGAGGCTGGGCACATGCCACCTGTGTATTACAAATACGCCATCAGGACTGACAGCCTGACAGAGAGAAGGCAAGTGGTTCAGGTGATAAGCAATGACACTTTTGTTGTCTGCCAAGATCAGCGTGGATGATGTACGCTGTCCTGTGCTTAGGAAGAGCATCTACACAAAGAACTTGCTGAGGAAGGAGTAACGGCACTGCAGATTTGCCCCACGTCAATGGTGTTAAGTGAAGGGCACAGATCAGAAAGAGAAAAGAATAGCTGAAGTGTAAAAGAGAATGGTCGTCTCTTTGCTCTCTGTGCAGTGAGTGGGCATAGCTTCACTGGGACTGAATGAGCAAAATAGGCTATTAAGTCTCCAGTTTAATGTTTTGAAGAGCAAACCACTTTAAAACAACACGTCTCTGCCACTTGCTTTTACATGCTTTGCTGTGCAAGAAGAGGGGTGGTAAATACATACATCTGCTATGCGGTTTTAAATGTATTTATTTATCTGGCAGAAATTACCATTTTGCAAAGATCACTAGAAGCAGTACATTATTCTTAAGTCTTGGAAATGAAAGAAAAATGCAAACTGATCCGGTGGCAGGCATACCCAGAAAGCAAACAAATGAGAAACGTTTCATCTGTTGTTCTCACAGAAGAAAAAGAAGACAAACAAAAAGACTCACAGTTTATTCTCAGAGCAACCCTCTCATCAGGCAACACAGATGAACACTGAAGATTTTTACTATCCATGAGTTCTTGTTTCTGTTGCTATTAAACTCTTCAGCTTTACTCAATTTAGGAAGCGTGTTTTAGGGAGGCGACTGACTTGGGAGTGCTTCTGGGTTTGGAAGTACGGTTTTTAGCAGGTGCATAATATTTCCTCCTTCCTGATATTTTGTTGTCAGCAAAGCTTTTGATCCCGACGTTTCCAAAACACGGCACACAAAATCAGGTTAGCTAAAATGAATTAACTTCATTCATTTTCAAATAAATAAATGCACTTGTGAAGTGGGTTGTGTGCTTAATATTCTGGAAATTTCCAGAAGACTCAGAAGTAATTTGTGCACTGAGAGGGAGAAAGTTAACCCTTTTGTGGTAGGCACATTTTATCACACACACTCAGGAATATTTCAAGAATTCCCTCCCACAGTCATATGACAACTATCACCATGGCACTGGAGAAGGAAGTTATATCTTTATACCCAAGCCAGTCCTGTAGGAGGCATGCAAACTGTGGGTGTTTATACCAGAAAAGAAAACCACAGCTTACGCAAAAATGTTAGTCAATATTTATTACTGAAATCTTAATTTCACAGCAGCGTTAAGGGAGGAAAAATGTAGAGAGGGAACCAACGTTTTCCAGTTCTTCACTCTTCTCCTGGAGAAGCACAAATACGACACAGTATCAGGAGCAGGAATATGAGCACAGGTCCTGGTCAGAACTGCCTCAAGATTCTCCTCATCTTGAACACAGCAAAGGACATTCAGCAGGAGATACTTAGGAAAGACAAATACCTGATAACCTCCTGAGAAGAGGCTTTTTCAAGATTCAGTCAAAATCAGGTGAAGGAAAAGAGTTGAACTGCAGACTTTCACATTTCTGATGAGAATTTGGACAAAGGGGGAAGAGAGAACGAAGGAATTATAACCCAACCCTGCTTCTTTATCTAACTCCAGCAAGAATCTGTGGCCATGATCTCTGAATAGATGCACTTTTCAGCTGGTTGGCACCTTTTAGGGTTTTCTACTTCACAAAGCCTCCTCCTCTGTCCAGAGAGTTTCCTAGGGGTGCCTTAGTGGCTTGATGGCTTTTGCAAATTTTGCCTCTGGCACCTGGCTCTGTGAAGCTTTCATCAGGGCTTTAGGTGGCTCCAGTAATGAATGAGCGCTACTCTAACAGTACGGGTCTAGCAATGCCTGGTGATGACTAGGCTTTCTTCTGTGAAACAGCTTTGATTTTTCTTTCATAAACACAGGAAGGCAAAAACTCCAGCAACAGCATGCCTGACTCAGTGGAGGAGATCTGAAATGACGCAGTCTACCAGCCCCAGCTGCTCTTTCTGTGATGGGACCTCAAGCTCCCAGAGCTTTGAGAGGGACTTGCTGAGATATTTTTCTTATGATGAACACCCCAAAGAAAGCCAAAAAGTTTTCAAACTCACAAAGTCAAAATTTTCAAACTCAAAATAGTTTTATTTTAGAATTGGGAAAAGAAAAAAATTAAAGCAGTGAGGTCAGCAGAAATATAAAGATGTTTAGAACTAATTCTTTCCTGGTACCAGTGTCCTTGTTTCCATGCCTGACTTCAGCAACACTGGGGGCTACCTAGACTCCCTGGTCCCTCAGGGGTTTCTCTGCCCATCACCATGTGATGACGCTTTTGGACTTGTTGGATATATCCCGCCCTTTTCAGCAATCTCTGCTGCAAGGTCCCTGCTCTTTCCTCTGGGTCTAGACAGGTATCAGGACGTCTCTCAGTGCCTAGGACCATATCTCCTTGAGCACATCCAGTTGCTTTTGAAGGCAGGGATACTCTTCTCTTCCTTCCAGAGGTGTCCACCGAACACAGTTCTGATAAATGAGCTCAACATAGGAACTGAAAGCAAAAAGAAATAGACACTGTTCACCAGCCCATCGGATTCACAGCAGGAAACAATTAACAGAAATTTCCTCTGCATCACTCTGAAAGCAAGTCTTTCAGTAATGCTGGGGTTTGCAATTCAAATATATTTTCATTTAGATGGTTGACCTGTTTGTGTATTGGTTTCTTTAAGTTTCATATCAGTCTTGTATCAGCTTCTTGTTTTTTCAGGTGCAAATCTTAGTCATTCTGACCCTGAGGCAAATTATGACTACATCAGCATGTGTGAAACGCAGAACTGAAGTTAGATAACATTGCAAGTAAAACCCTGAGAGTGGAAAGACCTTCTATCTTCAAAACGTGTAAAATGCAACTATTGTCACCATTTTGCCCCTTAAAATGTAAAAGAAAACTTTTTGCACATGGGCATATTCCTTTGTACTTTGTAGCACTGTTTCAAGTCCTGAATCTATTACTCCAACTCACTGCTTCATCAAATTTTTAAACGAGTGTAAGTAAGGGAATCAGACATGAAACCCTAATCCATCTCAGGTTTATATGGCTATACCTCAACATATAGCTCAACATTTTTGGATCTCAGCTATATATGCCAGCCAATATGAGTAGGGGAAGCTCAGCATGTGATATGCTAATTATTTCAGGTATGAAGACAGATGGGAGTGAAGCCGAGATGCCAGGTGAGAAGGAGAAGGGGAGGTGCAATTCTGTAAAGTTCTCTGGAGTTGAAAATGGTGACAGGTGTATCTATATGGTGGTAGAAAAGGAAGAGCGAGATTTGCTCTTCACACTGGTACGTACTAATCAAGGTCAGCTTCTGCTGAGATGTATTCTATTTCTGCACCTCTCCAGTAGCATCACCTGACACGTACCCCTCTCCCTTTCTTTCGTGTTTGCTGCAGGACATGCGTGAAGCACTGACAATGCATTCTGACTTGGCAGGTTTACCTATTAATCAACACTGTGGCAATGGCTCATCCGCATGACACTTTCTCTGACAGGAGAACAGAATAAAAACTCTCCCTGTGCTGAACCCCTGGGTAGCAAGAGCTTGCAATACCCAAACCTTTAAGTCCTGTCATGACTATTGGCAGCAGGCTTTGGAAAAGGTCTGAAAAAACCTACAATCATGTATTTGCCCTGCAATGGAGTCAGTGTGTTTGAACTCCACTGGCTCCAGGGAAAAAGCACTCAGCTCCACTTCGAGAACCACAGACATGTCTCAGGACCTTCTCATACCCTCTTTTATCAGACACGCTCTTTTGGGAGATAAGAAGGAAAATACAGCAGCTCTCCTCTTTCTCCCTTTCTCTTTTATTTGATGGCCCAAACAGGGGAAGATCCTGGAAGAGATGTCCCTGGATCTGGGTCATCCCAGTGCCTGAGAGGATGCTACAAAAGGACTGAGCATCCCTAAAATTTCTCACTTAGCATGCCACTGCTACCAAGCCAAGCTATTATACCTAGGAGCACTGCAGTAAAACCACCCAGGTGCAGTCACTGAATGCTGCTGTTCACAGGAAAGGTGGATACGTATCCATCCATGCGCATCTGTCAGGTATGAGCATCTGATCTCAACAAGTGATGGCAATAAACATCCCTATAAACATCCCCAAATCTTCTGACAGAAACACTTGGGAGTCCTGTAACCTAACAGATCATTTCCTATTTTGTAGTACGAGTTTCATAAGAAATTTCATGAAGAATGATGACCCAGCAAGGTGACCCAGCTATGGTATGAGACAAGCCAGAGTGTTAATAAATCAGTGAAGTGCAGGAACCTGGTCAGAAACTGCTAATGTTTCGATTACTTCTCCAGTGGTATTCAGAGCCTTTCCAATAGACCAGAAAACTAGGGAAGGTTGTGATTTCCTCCTGGCCAATGGAAGTCTACAGAAACAACATCTTGAGATAGGACTCCTTTCTCTCTGACCAGAATCATGTCTTTCAACAAAGAGAAAGAGAGAGCAAAGATATTTATAAATTCCTCCTTCCAACAACTCCTCTGAAATGAGAAGAAGCACACGCAACTAATGGAATCACTTCAAATTAAGAAATTTGTTCAATGCCACAGAACAAAGAATAGCCAAACTAGAACTCAATCCCATCCCTTAACTATCCTTTTTGTCTTCTTACCTGACACATACAGGTAAACTAATAATATTTCTTTATTTCACAGGAGCTGTTGAGCACAATATCTCTCTTGCTTGAAGATAGCAAGCGTGGAGTATCTGCTGAAAACATGGCCCAGCAAAAACTGTTGCAAAATGAAAATAGAAAGACTACAGACTCGGTATTTTTTTCATGGATTCTCTAACTTTTAATAAACTGGAAAAGTCTCTGATTCTATTTCAGTGCCTCTGTTTCTGCTGTACCAGAAACCCTTATTATCAGTTCTTGTAATTTTAAGCATTTATTCTTCAGAATTCCTGCTAATCCCCATTTTAGGTTTAACCTTGTTGATTTTATGTTCCTTTCTATTGTCCTAAACTGCATTAATTTTTCTTTCCTGGTAGAGAATTCTTTAGCCTCTAGGGATATCTGAGAAGCTCTTTCAACCCAAGCTGCACCGTGCTGAGCCTCATGCTGTTCATATCCCTCCTATAGGGCATCACTGTCTTCTTGTTGTCAAATGCCCCGTTGTTTCAGCTTACAAATCATAAGCACAGCGCTAAGCACATAAAAATCCTTTAAACATGTAAAAAATTCAGCTTTTTTTTTTTTTTTTTTTTTCCCCACAAATCAGAGCCAGAGTTAGAGGTGAAAGAGCCTTAGGCATTCCAATCTCTTCCATGGAAGCTGCTCAACTTTGTGAAGATAGGGCAGGAACTTAAACCCTTCCTCCTCTTCTGATGGTACCTTTCCTTTCAGTGCCAGAGGCACTGGATCCACTGTTGTTGAACCTAGGGGCTGAGCAAGAACAATTGGAGAGCATGCCATTGTCTAGTGGTGAGAATACTCATCTGGAAAATGAGGGCTGTGGTCAACCCCCTTGAAGAAAGGAGGGAAGGATTCAAGCTCAGGTTGATTAACAGAAGGTCTCCAACTCCACCACATCATACAGCTGTTTTTCTGTGAAATTCCTACTTTAGTAACAATGCTGTGATAATTCCTACTGCATCCAAGTAGCACAGAAATGCCTAGCTTATTCCAGCAGGGATCAAGCATGGCTGACACACTTGGCTCTCCAGTGTGTTTTAAGATAGAGATTGTTCTAGTAATGTACCTGAAGAGCTTCAAAAATGCAACTTTGTGCATCTAGGCCTTCAGATATCTCTAAGGCTAAACAATAACTAAGTGAGGATCCCCAGAACATAAATTTGGCATTTAAATAACCATGCCACCTTACTGTGGTCATTTCCAAATGACACCCAGCTGGTGGGAAACACAGAAACAGGACACAGTGGGCTGTGTCAAAACAACCTGCATCTCCCTCCAGCATGTGTGTCATTGCTTGAGGAAGTCTGATAGCATTTCCAAATTCACAGAACTGCAGTTTTCACCAGGTTGCAGAAGACTAATGAATAGCCTGCAAGAGGTGTCCCTGCTCACTGCAGGGGGGTTGGACTAGATGACCCCTTCCAACCCAAAACATTCTATGATTAGATGATTCTAAGAGTTGGACTTCAACCAGCAACTGGTGGACTTTGTTTTATTTTGATCCTCTAATTGCTGTCTCCTTTTATGGCAAAATTAAGCAGAATGGCCCACAAGCAATAATGACCTAAGCCCCTACGCTTTATGTTGCATTTGAAGATTTCTTCTTATTCTATTCAAGCTGCCTTTTCAGACACGTAGAAATGTGCCAATGGCGCTTTAAAAATAAACAGAAAAAACCACAGAAATGGAAAGGTATGCTCTGTAGCATCGTGAACTTATTGCATTAGCAGGGGATTGATAACATCTTTAGGTGGGAAACAGTAGGCTGGATCCACAGCTAGGGGCCATTAGCTCAGGTCTGTATTAGTCTCCACCACAGTTTACAGCAACCGGGTGTCCGTGAGGTGTTCTGCGGTGACACAGCCACTTCTACTACAAACACAGCCTTGTCATATTTTACTCACTACTGTGAGCAATTTCTCTTGGCATGTAGATACAGCAAAATTTATCATTTAGAACAAGATAGCCACAGTATTTACTCAGCTGTGATTGCAAGCCCAGACAAGAAGAGGTGCTAATTCCCATCTCTCTGGTAGGGGTACAGGAGCCAGTAATGGCGACAAAGCTGCAAAGAAAGTAGCACTTTTCTCTCCAGAACAAGCCAAAGGGAGAAGAAGATGTTTCTGTTCCAAGTCATGTTGTCATCTGCCCACTCCGTGATGCAGGTTCTAACGATCCTCACTGTGCTATCAGTGTATCTAAAAAGGGTGGAAAAAACACGGGGGTTAAGTTGGACTGGATGACTTGCACAGCAGCTAGTAAAGTTGTTGCTCTGGAGAGAAGAGCCAAAACTTGTTATTCCAGCCCATTTTTTAGGGCTAATTGTATCTATAATCTGGTTTCTAGGTTTTGAAGTTACTCTGCTCCAGTTGTACCACCATATATCCCACAAAAGGAAACCAGAACAGCAAAAGTAATAAGGTTAGAAGTTATAAGAGAGAGAAACACACAGTTTCAGAAAAAGACTGTGTGAGAAGAAAGCTTTACAAAAGGAGAAAGGCTTTAATACACTGCTCAGAAACACATATTTTCTCTCAAGTGAACTGATCGCCTTCAAAGCAAGCATGCATCTTCTTTCCTGTTTGCCATTCACTGTGACGAATTTTACAGTTCTTTGTTTTGGGGTGGTTTACAAGCACGAATGAACAAAAGTGAGAGAGACACTCCTGCTGGGGAATCAGGAGGAAAATTTGTACTTGCAAGTTTCTGAAAGCAGCTGGTGAATTTGTGGACTCTTCTGAGTACTCACAAGGCCTGATTTTGCAGGAGCCCTGAGCATGTACAAGTCAGCCAAGAATGAGGAAACGCAGTAGGATATAACTGTTGATAGAGAGAAGACAACACCCTGTACTGTGCGATCACTTGAAAAAAAGGGAGCTCTCAAATCTAGAGGTGGAACCTGCCATGCAGTTTTGTGGTGTACAGTATCTGACCTCAATATCTTGCACACTAAAGACATTTTTTATGAGAGGATCAGCACATGTGGTGGTAGCTCCAGGCACTCAGAAAAAAATAATCAAATTCAGCTCTCCCATACCAAATCACATCACTGTTATTGCCCTAAATTAGAAAGGTGTTTGTTACGGATTCCAGCTCCCCTGCAGTCAAATCCTTTTGCTCCTCCTGCATCTGAACCCCACCAAGGGCTAAACCTAAGAATGACTGCTGAATAAAGCCATTTTTTGCACACACAATGAGCATTTTGTTCAAGCCATTTAAGACATATTTTACAACAAATCTTTTCATTATCAGAGGCATTTTAAAAATGTTTCGCCTTTAGTCACAGTTTACAGATTCACTGTGTATAGTATTAAGTTTGGTATTTGATGCACAATGCATTCTTTTTTTTAAAAAAAATGCTTAATCATTTTTAAACCACCTCATGTTGCTAGAGAAGGCCAACCAGGGGTAAGTAAACATTTTGGTCCATAGCATATGTTTTCATATTTAATCTTATCTCAGCATGCAATAGGTTCTTTCTCAGAATACAGAAGTCAGGTGACACCATCTATATGGATACAACTGCTTTACAGCATTGGTTTCTTTATGGTGTTTCCCTGTGAGGTTTTTTTTAAAAGATCAATCATTGTGTATTCTAAAGGTGAATTCTGACATACCCTTGGAAACACTTTTTTTTAACATATATCCAACTAAAAAAATATCTAATTTTGAGATGGTCACAGACCTACAGCTGATTTTGGCACTGATCTTGCAAAAAATATTTCCTGCACAGTGTTTAATTTTTTACAGTCATACAGTGTCCTTGCAGAAGCAAGACTGGCTTGCTGGAACTAACCATGGTACAAACAGAAACCATTTCTTAGAGTTCAGAATGAAATGTAATGTCAGCTTACCTCTCTGCTGAGCTTTGCCTCTCCTGTTACTGCAAATCACAACAAAAACAAACTCCAAACTCAGCTCCTAGTGAGCACCTCCTCTAGGCTGCAAAATTCCATAACCCTCCCCAGGAGTCTGCTTGGAACTAATGAAATTAACTGACCAGCATCAAAACTGTCTCCTCTTCAGGAAGATCTAGCATCAAAGTGACGGAGTTGAAAACTCTGCGTGCTGATGCAAGACCCATGATGGGTTAGTAGAAGAACCACATTTCCCTGTGTGGGAAGCCTTCTGGATGTTAAAAGGAGAAAGGGACACACACACACACACACCCCTCAGTTTTCATATTAAACCTGACCCAGCAATTACTTCCTCAGCAAAGGCATCTGACCCAAAGGTGCCGGGAAGATATACAAGGTTACAGCCACCTCCTCATCTGCTTCTGACTCCTTTACTCATGACTTCACCCCTCATCCTCTAAGAAGTGAATTTATCCTCTATTCTCTTCTAAGAAGTGAATCTGTGACCTTGTCATACTGGTGAGGCTGAACATTACCTCTCCTCTACACACAACACAAGAGTTCCATCACACCAGAAAAACATCAGACTCTGCTGCATAAAGGGAGGCCAACAGGGAGGCACCACTGCAGTGCATACATGCTCTCAGACTTGCTTTAGATGATTTTTAGCTAATGTGGGTACAGGAAATAATGAATTTCCAGCAGCATAACGCTGAGTACTTAGCAATGGAAAAGACTTTCACCCTGACTTCAATGACCAGGCCAGGTAGCTCAAAGGTAGTGTGAGTATGTCTGTCTATGTCCCCTGATGCTACACAGAGATGTCCTGAAATGCCTGGTGTTGCCATGAGGTACCTGCTTTTGCAAGCACAACCACCTAGCATTGCTCCTCACTGCTGTGCAACGTCCCCGATACAGATTCTTTTGCTGCTGCACAGGGTGGTACTGATCAGCTGCAGATCTAGCCAACCTCAATGGACAATGACCTCAATAAATAGTGCAGAGTGAGGGGTGAGGCTGCCTCATCCTGTTCCATAGACGGGGAAGCTTTATCACATTTACACCAGTTAGACAGTATCATGGAGTAGGAGACAAGCCACAAGTTGTCACCTGAACTTGCCCCACTGTGCTTGCACCTTCCTCAGCTTCTGCCAGCGAGCAAGTGCCTGGTAAGTACAGGGCAAAGTACTTCCTGTTCATTGTTGTTCACTGGCTTGTCATTTGCAGCACACACTTGGAGATCCCATGGTGTCAAACCGTTAATAAATCTGTGAGTGAGACCCTTGTGTGTGAGGCTGATGTCATCAAATAAGGTCGCTGAAAAAAGCCAGGTCGGATATACTCTGACCCTGATTAGTCACCACCTAATATTAGTCACTTGTCAGAGAAGTCATGAGAGGTTTCAAAATGTGGATGGAGTGTACTGTTTATTAACTGTTGTTCCAAATTATTCTGTAAGCAATGTGACAATGAGCTTTGTGGATTTTTTTTAGTTCTTTAAAGCCACTGAGTCACCATAGCTTCCATTTAGAAACCTTCAAATGAGGCTTCCACATCTTTTAGTACAACGAAATCAGGGAAAAGTTAGCAAACGTGACAAGTTGGCCTTACATCACTGCACATTTCGCAGCAGCAACCACAGGGCATTTCCCTGTGTTTCAGCTTGTACATGTCTCCAAGGCACAAGTGGTCAGTAGATTTCTAATTAACAAGACCTAACTTCCCCCGTCCTCCTTCAGCTTGAACCTATGGTGCAGGGATGGGACCGTTTCCTTTAACTACCTCAGTTCACTACAACAAACACGTGGTCTGAAACCAGGGACCTGACCGTGTCAGGTGATGCCTGCTGCACTGAAACCCTGCTTTGTAGTTCCAGCAGTGCTTGAAGAGTCATGCCTGCAAACAGCTGAGGATGTCTTACCCACAAGAAACTTTGTGCACAGGACACCATGCAGAATCATCTCCTTGCTGGCTTAGGTCCTACTTGAACAAGTATTTATGGCATGGGGTTGTTCAGCCACACTTGAGGTTCTGTATTTATGCAAAATAAGAGTTTAGTCATCCCCCAGAATCTCAGTACTGGAACTACAGTGAATGGAAAGGAAAGCATCCAAATCTGGGACACAGGTTTTCTGCTGCATTGCAAGATCTGGGGAACAGGGTGAGAAGTTATGAGGTTCTGCCTCTTGTTCCCAGGCTGCTAACACTTCTCACTGCTAACACCATTACCTTGAATTCAACAGCTTCAGCAGGTGTCCCTCCATTCCCAACTTCACAAAGGGACAAGCATGGTAGAAATTGGTATTGCAAACAGAAATTTGAGAGAACAAGTTAAGTGTGCTCACTGAAATCAGTCCTGTTCAGAGGTCAATTCTTTGTGAGCAAGGTCCTTTTATGTAAATCAGGATTTATGTAAGAGGAGACCATCTGGATGCCTGTGACCCTGGTCCAGGCGTTGCTTTGCGTCTTAATAAAATCAGACATACGGCAAGGAACTACATGAACAATGTCCATCACAGCTGCCTTCTCTTGGGGAAGCCGTTCTGCAAAGGATCAATGATGCTGCAGGAATAAAAGGCACCCGCATCTGCCCTGTGAATTTCTTTGCTTTGCTCTTTTTCTAGTATTTGCTGTTTGTAATTCCCATCCTTCCCTTTTTGTTCTATTTTCTCCTCTCTTCCACTATCTTACATTTCCCATTCCTCACAGCAATCACTCTTATTTCCATCTGCTCCTCCCTGTGTGGCCTCATCCTGAATGGGAGATCTCCTGAACTTCCTTCCAGCGGATCTAAAGCTGGTATATGTCAGATGCATCAGATCATGCAAGGTTCAAAAAACAAGAAGACACACATTAGAACTGAAGGTTCTAGCAAGGGAGAAGGACAAATTCTGGTTCTGCCAGGTCAGAGCTGTTTCTTTCTGCATCTTAGGAACTAGACAGCATTAACAAATGTCGG
The DNA here is from genome assembly GCA_018403395.1 of Gorsachius goisagi. Classification (NCBI taxonomy): domain Eukaryota; kingdom Metazoa; phylum Chordata; class Aves; order Pelecaniformes; family Ardeidae; genus Gorsachius; species Gorsachius goisagi. The sequence goes on along the minus strand of BOSO01020660.1, from coordinate 116,360 downwards.
GAATACTAAAATATGAAACAAAGGCATTATCTCTTTTACTGGAATAGGAACGAGTACAGTGTTCTTAGCCTCTTTTCCAGGAATATGCGAACGGTTTGCAAGCACAGAGGCAGAGCATGCCATTTACTGATATTTCCTAAAGGGAATTCAGTCGCTGCTGGGTGTTGGTCGATTTTGGGGGAGTTTTGCAGATCTCCCATAGGCATCAAGCTTCAGGTCGACATTGCAGGTTGCTCCGTGCCGGGCAGCGGGAGCGCGCAGCCCAGGTCAGCCCAGCCCAGCCCGGCGCAGCCCAGAGCCCAGCCGGTGTCCGTCCTGTCCCGTCCCGTCCCCCGCAAACGGCCACTCTTCCTCTAGGTGGCACACGTACCCCTCCTAAAATCCACACTGGGGCGGGCACCGTCCTCCGACGATGCATTTGACAGCTTTGCTATGGGTTATTGCAATTTTTTGAAGTTTTTTGTTTGTTTTTTTTTTAAAAAAGGCAGGTCCGCTGCCCCGGCAGGGAGCAGGGCTCCGAGCTCCGGGGGGGCGAGGCAGGGCAGTAGGTGGAAGAGGGTACATCGTGCTTGGCATCCCTGCTGAAAGTGATGCATGCAAAGAGTAAAGGTGGTCATCGAGCAGAATGCTCTTGAAAAAAATGTCATCGGCTTTGAAACCTGCGGTAGGGCATGGAAACTTGTGGGAACTGTTAAATAAAGTCAGACCTAGGAAAAATGGATATTCGAATATAGCAGCTGCATGGGGAGTACAGAAAAGCCTAGTTCTGCCCCAGAGCAGCCTGCCATCTCCCACAGACATGGAGAGGTGTACTGTCAGCCCCGAAAGCAGGAGTCACATCTGCTGGAGCTGGAGTGTACCAAATGCCTTTGTGTGTGCCACCCCTGCCTGCTCTGGTTTTGCGACCCAGGTGGTCAGGGGTTACCTCTGTCACAGGCGTCACCTCCACCCATCTGCTACTCACATTAAAAGTGGTGTCTCATTGCTGGTAGGCATTACCCACAGATGAGTGGTGTGTTCACCGTGCATCCCATTCCTTCGCTACTGTGAGCTGCTGTCTTGCAGTACTCTCATTAAACACTTCCTTGCTCTTATTTCTGTGTTTGGAACTCCTGGTTCATACTCCTGCTGCTTGAAAACCAGCTGATAAAAATGGTTTTGGGGGGAAGAGAAAAACAAAAAAGCAAAGAGCCATATTGTATTTAATGTTTAGGGCCTTACTCGTACAGCACTCGTGGTAGTGGTGCCCTGCTGCTTTGTTGTCGCCTCTAAGCAACAGCACAGATTTAATTAACAACATACAGACCTAGGATGGCCATGGGTCATGACCCAACATGTGTCATATAGATATGCATACCACCAGAAAATGCAAAAGGATAAAGTTAAGATGATAAGGAGCAATTCTCCAAGTCTTCCAAGATTCTCCAGTTTCTAAGTGCTGACCATTAAGCAACCATTTTTGATCCTTTAAAATTTGCTTTCAAAAAACATACAAAACTTTGTTAGTCAGATGCCCTCCCCATTCAGCTGAGCAAATGGAGAAGCTACATCCACCACACGTGGAGGAAATCATATGCCTGGTATGCACTGTAGACACCTGAAAATGCCACCAACCAACACTAACCCACTCTTGGGAAGCCAGCGCTCCACCAGCTGCAGCAGCTGGCACACCCCTGTACCCAGCCAGGGGTTTCTACCTCTCTGGTGCAGCCACTGCTTTAGAGTCCAAGCAGGAGGGCTGCTGCAAACCTGATGAAGGCAGGCATGACAAGCAGGCCTAGGCTGTGGTATTACATGGTCTGCCCCTGCAAAGGAGGCTGTGCTGCCAGCTGCAGAAACCCTGTCACTCCTCAGTGAGGCATGAGGCTGGGACCTGCACCTCACATAACAAAACTTTGCTGTGGGAATAACAGAAGAAGGGGTCCTGAGCCGCAAAATGTTAGACTTGCAAGGGGACAGCCAGCATGTGGGATATGATCAAGCATTAGTACATTAAGGATTGTTGCAAGATTACACATGGTCTGGAAGATGTATTGAACACAGCAGCAATCAGTAACTGAAAGAAAAGAAAAAAAAAAGCAACTCAGCTTTCCCTTATTGTAAATAAAGATTTCCTTTTTTTTTTTCAATAGAAGCAAGTATTTCCAATCACATTCCACTCCTAAATGAAACCTGGAGGTAAATACATACAGCTTCATAGAGGACTGCACAGTGGTTAGAGGTATCTCAGACTATAGGAATGGTAACTACTGTCCATGTGTGCTATGGCAGGTGGGCACAGTGCCATTCCAGAGGCAACAGAAAGCAAAACAACTGTGTTTCTTAGGCAATCACCTCTTTTGTGAATATGTAACTTGAAAACAAACACTTGCCCAAATGTGCTTGATAGCAGCCATCATAGGCCATTCAGAAAAAAGAAAAAAGAACAGAACAGCATGTGATAACTCCTCATAGCACACACAGCAGCTTGTGCTGCAGCATCAGCAGGCACAGCAAAAGCAGCAGATTAGCTGTATCCTCCCTCCATGCACAGCAGCCGCTCCTGCTGACTGCTCAGCCCCTGCAGGAAAGCAATGAGGGAATCAGAAATTATCCCTGTCCGTGAAACAGGATGCCATTTGTTCAGCATCACAAATCATCCAGAGCTGCTTTTGTTCACAGAAAAAAAAAATATGCACACCCACGCAGAGTGGCAAACCTATCATCTTTTCCCCACTTTGAGCACCTTCTGTGGCTTACAGCCAGGAAAAATATCTTTAGCGGGATTAATTGTACAAAAGGCAGCGGCGCTACAGAGTAATGACTATATCTAACCAAGCTAAATGGAAAGAGGCATATGAAGAGACATATTGTAATATAGCAGCATGAGAAACAAGGCTAGTCAAGTAACTCTATTTTAAGCGAGTATCTTAAGGTTGAAATCAGTGAGGAGACTGCTATCACCCCGCAGACAGGATCCCCAGAGTCACAGTGCCTCTTCCACCGTGAGAAGGCTACGCTTGTTGATAAAGAAAGATGACTCAACCCACATCTCTAAACAGGATTGTTCTTTGATAACAATCTTGTTTTGTAGGAAACACTGCATACATAAGAAGTTTAAAATGCAATGCTACACAAGTTTAACATGCTTTAACACTAAAATAAAAATTGGAAAAAAACGTCTGCCAAAGTGAAGTTTTATTCACAGAAATGTTAACAGCTTAACTGGTCTAAGAAGAAAAAGATAAATCACAGATATGAGGGATCTCCTCAGGCAGAAACAGTTTCATTCTAAACCAAAGCCTGACATGCTCTCTTTATTGCTTAAAAGCACCTAAGTTATGCACGTGTTATAAAAAATCCCATTCTGTTTTATGAGATCATATCTGCATTATGTAAAACACAAGAATGCCAGCATTGCCAAATTATAAATTTGAAGTTATTTTAAATCATTTTGTGTCAAGACACTCTGGGTTTGGTGGGCTTGTCTTAAAATATTAGATACTAAAACACACTTATTGTTCCACATACTCACATTTCACTGACCCTTGGATAAGTTACAAGGCAAATCTCTTCATTATTCTATTTACATAAAGCATCTGTGTTCGCATGTTAAAAATAAATCCACTATATCTTAAGTCCAAGGTCATAGGCTTTTAGAAACCAACTGAGTATCGAGGTAGGCCTTTCCTAGCCGCATGGTATCTCCTTGCTTATCCATAATTATGACAGCTAAGAACGATAAAAGTGGTTTTATAACTTAATTTTGGATTTAGAGATTCTTGCATAGAAAACTCTGTCACTGAGCATTAACATATTTGTACGTATGTAACACCACATTTGGTTGCCTGATAAGTCTTGTTTTACTGTGGGAGATGCTACCTTTCACCATCAGTTGCGTCTACAGACCTAATTGTAACACAGTATCCCCTGAAATTATTTTAAACAGAAAAGAGTCTTACTAATAAGACAGGGCATTTAACTGTGTCCAAAATTGTAGAAAGGATATACTTCAGGTCACAAAGCATGAGTCAGAAACACCAGTAAACCCAAAGTGGAGCACAGAGAGAGACTAAATCATGTCTTAGAAATGTAGGGAAGACTTAACAGTACCTGATTCAACCAGCATAAACATTTCAACAGCACGTATTAACCCGACAAGGCACATGTTGCATGGCCAGATACTACACACATACATAATATGTGCTCAACATTTTACTGAAGCTTATTTTACTTGTGTAAACACTTTGCAAAACAAGTTAACTGGATGACGGGTCTTAGCAGGTAGGCTACTGCATATAAAAACTGCAGGATGGTAAAGGAATCCAAACACCAAACACCACACCATCATCAGTCATACAGAAACACTGAATGCCTTCAACCAGATCGACTATGTTCCCCTCCCCCACAGTTTTGGCCTTGATTGAGTCTCAGACTCAAAACTCATCCCTCATCCCTTCACTCTGCCTCTAGAGCTGCCTACTGTTAGTTTTGGCAGCATACCCTGCAGCTCTAATACACACTTTTAAACAAATTTGTTAAGAAAGAAAGACAAAATAAGCCCATATTCAAAAGTGAAAGGCAAGCTAGACAGAAACTGAACCTTCACTCTATGCTTTTTTCTCTCCTGTAGCATCCTTTCTGCAGCACAGAAACCTGTGCTTCTGCTTGCCTAACAGTGAGGTTTGACCAAAGCCTCAGATGTCAGCTGCATCTCCATGTTTCCACCTTCTAGCCATTGCAAATGGGCTTTGCATGACAAATAGCAAAAGACAAAGCCAGTGGGCAGTCTTATTTTTGATGTTCAAAAGACATCAGGTAAAGTTGGAAAGTAAGTTGCTTTCCAATGACTTTTCAGAGTGCACACCTCATTTATTTTGGAAGGCTGTATGAGCCTGAAGAATGGGGGAAATTATGACATGCCAAGAGGCAAGGAACTGAAAGTTCAACATTTGGAAGGAAACTGCTTGAGGAATTTAAAATATTGTCCCAGTTTTCAGCTAAACACTTACTTCTAGGTTTTAGTGAATGCTCTGGAGAAAGAACGCTGTGGCTAGAGTCAAACCATTACTCCACCATTCTGATGAATTTGTAAGTACTTTGGTGTGGCCAGTCTGGGGAATGACATCATCCCATTTCCTGATTTTTTGATAGTCCCAGTTTCCAGGCTTGCATGATTAGGTAAAAGAAAAATCTTAGCTTTCTGCAGTAGGTTTGAAAATACAACCCCAGGAACTGATATCATGAATACACAAGCTAAAGATCACCCAAAGGTTTGGGGTTTATAGTGTGATAATTTAAAGCATGTTATTCGGTGACTCATGGCTTGGGCTTTATGATAGCTGGACTAACAGTACACAGACTCCTCACATGCTCAGTAGTCTGCCAGCCAGCTTGGGAACACCAGGTCTGGTATTCCTAACAACTAATTTTCATGATGACCTGCAAAGGAAAGTGGGCTAGAGGGAAAGAAAACTCCTAACACTTTTCTTTTTCCTAAAACTTCATGGGTTTTACAAAAGCAAGATAAAACTAATTTAATACAAATACATTGCAGGTCAGCTTTTTAAAAGTGTCTTGATCCCCTGCCTGTGTTCCTTACTTAAAGGTAGGACAGGCACAGGCTGCCAAGTGAAAAATTCAGAAACATTCACTGAACTCTCAGCTAGGAAAGCTCACTTTGCAATCAGCTGACAAGAGGTATAGGTAAAAATTGAAAACAAGTAATTAGTCCCTGATGTCCACAGGCTCAGGTAAATAAAAATTTCATATTCCAATGTTTCTGTATGTGGAAATAATGCACTAAATTGCACCGCCCCCAAGCCCCTTTGGAATAATTCACATCCTTGAGAAAGTTGAGTTGACCGTGACTGGGAAATCTTTCTCCTTTGTTCCCCGTGGAGATATAAATACACAGATACAGAGATACAGCAGTCAATAAGGATAACTTACTACAAGATGAAATTGAACCTACAGATTCTCAGCATGTCTTTACATGCAGCTAAGTAGCTGCAGTAAGAAAATCAGTAGCTTTTAGCAGCTAAACTCAACCACTTCAGTCTTGATCTAAATAGAAAAAATAGAAAAAACTATCACAATGTGATAGTTCAACCTGATAGATGTATTGCAGCTTAAGCAGAAGAGTAGTCATCAACAATATAAATCTACGTACATACACTTGAGGACTGGATTAGATGTTGAATTTAAGACCTGTTCATTGTGAATTTTGTGTGATTCAGTAACATAGTCATTGATTGTAGAAGATGCCTGACATGTTAAGCACTGCTTAGCTCTCAGGCAGCGTGTTACCTGACTCACCCCCTTCTTCAGACACTCTGAAGATGCCAGTTCCCTGCAAATGCAGAATCACAAAAGCCCATGAAGCACAGTAGCTTTTACCGATTGACTTTGTATCTTGAAAACCTCTCAAATTCACTAGCCTTCCTCCTGCTGTCCCACTAGCCTATGAGCACAATCCTTACATGTGTAAGTGAGCCAAAGGGGCAGAGTGATTTGCTCAGCACTGTACAGTTAAGTGACAGCAACATGAGAATCATTACTTAGATTCCAAGTCAGCTTGCTACACAGATGCCACAAAAGCAAGCTGGGGCTGTGCTAGACTTTGTGAACTGGAGAACATGTCCTAGATTCTGTGTTCCTATCTTTCTCTGTAGTCAACTAAACCTTTGGATATTATGGCATCTAAAATAAAAATTTTTAAAAACCTCAAAAAACAAAAACCAAAACAACCTAGGTCTAGACAGCAAATTTTCTGATGCTGTGGTTTATCAGCATTTCCACAGTACAAACCACAGGAACAAACCATTGGGCCATCTATGAATCAGGAAGCTGTTTCCGGTGGAACAAAACTAAACCCCAAATAACAAAATCAGGGATAGCTTACAGAGGAGGTAGCCCACTAGCACCTGCTTGTGTTTTGGTAGCTTACAGCTCTCTGACATAAGAAAGTCATTGATTTGTTTTCTGCTTTGAGTGCTTTTACCACTAATTCGGCTATTCTGGGAGGATATTTTGTCAAAGAGCCCAAGGGAAGCAAATGGCATATCCAACATGGTAACCAAACATGGAAGAAAGTTTCAAGGTCTCTCTCACTGAATCTGTAATGCTTACACCTTCAATAAGAGTAACAGTTCACACAGAGAGCTCATTGCAAACACAGCTAGGCAAATGTGTGCCTATACAATGTTTCATAGTGCTCGTGTCCACATTGTTTGAAAGAATACATAGAGAACAACTGGGTAAAAAAGAGAAAATACACTTCAAAAACAGTGTCAATACTACTAAAAAGAGACACAACTAAATTTGAGTTTGTGCTTCTGCTTCTACTTGAAAGAAGTCCAAAATCAGAACGTTTTTCTGTTCTTATTTATTTGTATATTTATTTTGATCAGACAAGGAAGCTTAGGTCACCAGTGCTGTCTATCTTCCTCCTTCCCAAAGAAAAAGACCCAGATGAGGGAAGAACAGAACCTCCTGCTCCAACTCCCTAAAGAGTGTTAGCTGGAAGAAAACACATCTGTGACAAACCAACCGATGACTTTTTTTCCTGCCCAGTGATAACTTGCCTAATTTCTTGCCAGACCAAGCAGAAGAAATCGAGGAAGAAACAGACTTTTTCACAGAGACAGATTCTCTCCTGCTAAGGTTAAGTCTCCCTGATATAGGCAATTAGTATTTGAGGGGAGCACCAAACGGCCACGTTTCGCTTACAGGCAAGCAGACCAACAGAGCTGGCACAGAGCTGTGGTGAGGTGCAGTCGGTGGGAGAACTGGCCTGCAAACAGCTGATGTCTTCAGAGACTGGAAGCCCGCTGCCCTTGCAGTCATGTTATTGCCCATCTTGAGTATTTTAAAACCTCTCTGCCTGTTCTGTTTATTTGTATGGTTTGGTTTGGGGGTTTTTTGTTTTGTTTTCAAATCCCTACAGCTGTATCCCTAAATATTCCTGTTATCCTACGACAATTCCATTCTTCTTGGCAGACATCCCTGGTGATTTTCTACAGGAGTCGGTGTCATCTATTCTTCCCAGTGAAAGCAGTAACGTAACTGACGATGGGGATTTTACTAACATCTGCACCTACTTTATCAGAACATGATACCTTGAGATTATTCTGCAGAAAAAAAAATATTGACAGCTTTCTTTTCAAAATCCAAAGCTCTTTAACCTGTACTAGATTACGTTTCACTGTGGCACTGAGTTGTTTCCTCTATTTGTAAAATAATGTTTTGGAAGAACTTCAATTTCTGTGGAGTCCAATCAGTGAAAAGTAAGAAAATCTGCTGTGAGTAACATTTTCCTTTGTGGTAAGCAGCTTTTGAGTAATATTGAGCTGATTACACATTATGCATACTCACAATTATCTTCCTGGATCTCTCAACATTTCTCTTTTTTCCTTTTGACTGTAGAAATCAGTATCATTGCAGTGCTTCTAAGGTCTACCTGCTTGCCAAGTGATTTATATTTATTTGGCATTTTGACAACATCTATACGCACATTTAGTATGCCTGCAGCACACATTTTCAATACAGCTACAATAGGCGTGTTGCCTCCCTAAATTATTGTTTTAAGGTCATGATTGTACAACTTATCCTTGCATGAGTAACTTTGAAACCAGAAGAAGTCACTTCCAACTGTGTAACAGCTTCTTTAAAGCTACCATCAACTGGACAGTGAAACCGTCGTTCAGCCAGCAGCAGCATATTCAGAGCAAAAGGAAAACACTGAGATTCCAGCTCCAAAACAAGCAGTTTTCAACTGAAGTATCTCATTTTCTCTCATGGGTGTGTTTTCACTTCTTGGTCAGGAGAATAAGGGTTTATTGATTTGCAAAGGCAGCTTTCTGAGGGCAGCCTTCTTCTCCCTAACAGCACAGTGTGGGTTTTTCTGAACTGCAGGGAAAATCAAGAAGGACTCCTTACTCTGTCGTTCATGTCTGTTTGACAGTGTTACTTCTTGAGGTTTGTAAGGAATTCCAGTCTCTTCTGAAAGCAGTGTGAAGGAATATTTTGGGGTTTGGCTATGTTATTTACCACCTAGCCTTGGAGTAGCAAGTGAGTTAAACAAATAAGTAGAAAGCCTGTCTTTCTTTACACACAATTTTCATGCTTTTTGTTTGTTAAAATAACATGCCCTGCTTAAAACTTTCGCACAGTTCCAGCAGACATGTTCTGGTTTTGTTTGCCTTATGGATACATCGTTGGCACCAAAGCCCTGTCAGAACCCTTTTTCTATCACTAGTGCATGGCTGTCCTGCAGCTGAGAATCAGGATCAGTACACCATCTCTGCTGAGCTGATCCTGCAGTATTGCTATTTACTCCAGCTGCTGTCAAAAGTAGCTTGCAGTCTTTTTAAGTATACCTTTCACTGCTTAGGTGTTTCCACTGTACAGTGGTCTATGTACATGGGTATATAGATTTAACTCATCCTCTTGTTTCCTTTTTTTTTACTATAGAGGTCCAAAATGTCTTTATTTTCTCATGTTTATGGCACCCAGTGCTTGAATAGCAAATTCATTAATAGAGAAAGAGGAAAGGAAAAAAAAAAAAAAAACCAAAAACAAAAACAAAGGAAATCACCAGATTGTGTAGAAATGCTCAATTATTTAACCAGAAGGGACTATTTATATCAAGAAGCTCCTTATCATGAGCGGAACTGTACTCATTTCTACATATCTGAGCATAGAAATAGTAGCCATTGTGAGTGAAGAACCAGAATTTTGGCACTAGGCTGATTCAATTACAGGAGCATGCCAAGCACTGCAAATAAAATCACAAACTTAACCTTTACGCAGTCTTCACTGGCCACGCCAGTGAGCATTCTTCCGTTTGCTGCTGGTGGAAGGCGCCTGCACCATTTGGCACTGAAAACAGACAGCTTTCTTGGTAATATAGCTGTGTCTTTCTAAAGTGTTAGGCCAAGAAAGTAATTTCATCGTTTCAGGTAAAGATGCAGGTGAATGAGTGGGCAGCATGATTGGCAAAGGATGGAAAAGCAGACAATGGCAATACGGAGTGGAATTATGATTGCAAACTTCCCGACAGAACGAACTTAGGCGTCCCACGTATCTGATGCAGGTCGCGTCCCTGCACGGAGGTGAGGAAGTAGCTGGCTTCTGTGACGCTTCACGGTGACAGAAGCAAGGGCGCTTACAAACCTGAAGAAGCAACGCTGCGAAACGTAACCCGCACAGACAAAGCGGGGAGCGCTTGCTTCCTCCGAGCCTCGGCACCGCACCGTGGCGGCAAGACCCGAGGGACCTCCAGCTCCCGTTGCACCTCCCGCGCTCCGTTCCCCGGCGGCTACGGCGGGATTCGCCGAGCAACCTTCGGGATGGGGAGGCAGGCAAGCCGCCCGCCCGCCGCCCCCCTTCAGCGGCGGGCCCGGCAAAGGGGACGCTCTCCCGCCAGCTCCGGGTCGCTGCTCCCCGTGGGGGCGGGGGGCGGAAGGTGGCGCGGAGGGGGCCGGCGGGCGCGCGGGGCGGGGCGCCGGGGGCAGGGGGGGTGGGGAGGGGGAGAGCTGTCCGTGGTGCTGCCACCACCCCGCGCCCCCCGCCCCGCCCCGTCCCGCCCCGCGGCACTCGGGGGCGGGGTCCCCGCCGGGCGGCGCGCCTAGAGGGGAACCCGCCGCCCCCGGCGGCCTCGGTCCGGAGACAGAGCTCAAAGCCTCCGCCCAGCGAATTTTTTTTTAATTTACCAAAGGAAAAGAAAAAAAAAAAGAGAAAAAAGAGAGGTGTTCCTTAGGGCGGAGGTTGGAGACGCCGCAGTGGCGGCTCCGTGTCTCCCTGCGCGCTCTCTGCCTGTTCCCAAGCGCCCGTGCCAACTAAAAACTCCGGGAAGAGCCCGCGGTTCTTCTCCCCGGGAGGAGGGGGCAGAAGAGCGGCCGCCGCCTCCTCCCGCCCCTCCGGTACCGGTGGGTGTCGGAGAGGGCGGGGAGGCAGCGCCAGGGCGAGCACGCCCGCCGCGACCCCGCTGACACCGGGCCCGCCGTCCCGTACCCGCTCTCGCCCCTAAACCCCACTCTCCTTAAATAAACCCTGTTGCTCCTTTTGCTCCTACCCTTCCACCCGGCCTCTTCTCCCCTCGCGGCGATCAGGCACGGGTTACGGCGCTGCGGTCCTGAGGAGAACGGACGGGGAAAAAACAGCAAAAAAAAAAAAAAGAACAAAAAGATGGAGAGACCGCCCCGCCGCCGGACGCCCGCCCGGGAGCCCGGCCCTCCCGGCCCGCAGCGGGCCGCGCAGGGCGCTCCGCCCCGTCGGGGCAAGGCCGGGGGGCGGCCGCGGCCGCAGGGCTCCGCCGGGGTGAGGGTGACATCGGCGGCCGGGCGAGGAGGGGCCGGCCGGGGCGGGGCGGCACCGGCTGTGCGGAGAAAACAAGCAGCGGGAGGCTCCGCCGCGTCCTCGCAGGTGGAGGCGGCCCCGGCGACAGCACCGCGCAGGTACCTCCGGGCCGCGGCCGGGGTGCCGGGGCCGCCGGGGGCGCGGGGCGGGGGCCCGGGCCTGGGCGCTCCTATGGGCAGGGCGCCCGCCGTCGGCCGGGATCACCGCCAGCCCCGGGCAGCGCGGGGCGGCCGAGCGGCGGCTGCAGCGTTCCGCCGCGCCCGGCCGCCGGCGGGTGCGAGGCCGGGGCGGGCCGGGGCATGGCGCGGCAGCCGGGCGGCACGGCGGCGGACGAGCTGGCCAACGCCGCCGCCCGCGGCGACCTGCAGCGCCTGAGGGAGCTGCTGGACGGGGCGGCGGACCCCAACGCCGTCAACTCCTACGGCCGGACCCCCATCCAGGTAGGGAGGCCGGGGGGGTGCGGGCGGCGCGGCGGGGGCAGCGGCCCCTCCCTGCCCGAGGAGCGGCAGCGGCAGCCCCGGGTCAGCCTCCCGGCGCCGACCGCCCCCGAGGGCCGCACTCGGCCGCCGCGGCGCAGCGGGTTCCTCTCGCCTTTCTGGAAAGGCGAAAGTCTGCGACGGCCGCAAAGGAGCGGTTTTAGTCTTAGCAACCCTTGACTTTATTTTAACCAAGTGAGATAGGATGACTCAAAAACGAGAACTTTAATGCTCATCCCGCAATAAACGTGCAATAAAAAGTAGCGAGTCACCTTTTCAGAAAGAGTTAGCCTTTCGTCATGCCTTCTCTTCTGCTTTACGCGCTTATTAGTATTTCTCCTCTCCCGTGAAAAAGGAATATTCGCCGATTCTCACGGTAGGTTCGCTGACCCTTAGGAGCAGAAACATCCGGGTGCGGTAGCCTTGCCCAGCAGATCCCGCAGGTAGACAGCCACCGGCCCTGCGGGGCTCGGTCTGCCCACGTTTTACAGGTCGTGTGAACGTGCGGATAGAGGTCGTGCCCGGAGGAGCAGTAATACAAGATTTATAAAGCTAAGTTAATTTCCGAGGTAGTTCTTGCCAGCTTCTTTTTAAATTTTCAAAATAAAACGAAACGGGAATAATCTGAGAACCTATATTTAAGTTTTACGGCCAGTACTTGCGAAACACTCTCCTACAAAATGTCGGTGCGCCATTTCACTCGAAACACTTATCTCTTGCCGTCCTCCGACATGTTTTTTTTCTGCACCTTTGCGCAACAGGGATTTAGCCCGGCCGCTGAAGGCGCTGCCGGGTGCGCTGGGGGAAACGCAACTGAGAGAGCGGCGGGGAAGGGGCGGGGGGGGGGGGGGGGGGGGGGGGGGGGGGGGCAGGGGGCGTCTCCCGGGCATTTTTCGTGCTGCCTTGGGCAGGGAGGGGTCAGGCTGAAAGAGCGTTTTCAGTCTCTCCCGAGAGCGAGGGAAGAGCGGGCGCCGTGCCACAGGGAGGGCAGGTTCCCCGCACACGAGTGTCCCCTTGCCAAGGACCTCCCAGAAAAGCGTCCCGAGTGGGAGCGGGACGCGGACGGCCCCCGGCCGCTCCACCAGCGTCACGGTTCCGCGGTGGCCGTTGCCAAGGGGCTCGGGACTTGCACTCGGTTCCTGCGGAGGTGCCGCCGGGCGTACGGGCGAGCCCTTTCCCCCGGTCCCTCCGCCCCTCGCCTGCCGCCCCCCCTGCCGCCTCCGGTCGTGGAGCAGCCCCGGTGCGGGCCCTCACGCCCCGGCCCCGACGGGGGCTCCCGCGGCGCGGAACCCCGGCTTCACCCCGGCTGCGCCGCCCTCCCGCCCGGTCCGTGCTCGCCGCCGTTCGCGGCGTCCGCGGCGCTGATCTCCAGGCCGCCCCCGCGGATCGTCCGCTCCTGGCCGCGGTCGCGGAGCTGGGGCGCGGCGCGGAGCTGGGGACCCCGAGCGCCGCGCCGCGGGGCTGATGCTGTCTCTCCCCGCAGGTGATGATGCTGGGCAGCCCGC
>BOSO01020660.1:55555-102935 GCA_018403395.1 Gorsachius goisagi | reverse complement strand
GACCCGACGGGCCGGTGGGCCGGTACCTGCGCCACCCCCTGCCCCGCCCCTAGGCTCCTTCTGGGCCACCCCCTCCCCTAATTTATTGCCTCCGGGGGAGGCGAAGTCGAGCGGCGCTCACGCGTTCTAAGCAATATGCCCGATCGGCGTCCTCCCGGCAGGGATGCGCGAAGGACCGGCGGGAACGTGTATGTTTTTGCACGTCTCCGTGTGCCGTCTTACACTTGAACCCCCTACGCCCCCTTCCTTTTTTTATTTCCACGCGGAGAAGTCCAAACACTGTGAAGAGAAATAAACATGAAGGAAACCCCCCCGCGCGGAGGTGGCACAATAAACCCTTCGTGTTTTTCCGGGGACGCGTCTGGGCTTTTTTGTTTACCCTCCTCCCCTCTCACACCTTCCCAGCCCTCCCGTCTGGAGGGGATGGGAGAGGCTCCTCCAGTCTCGCTGCTCCCCATCTGATCTCGGCCTCAAGTTACACTGGGCTCAAAGGGTGCTGCCTCTCCCTAAGCAAAATGGGCCGGGACAGGGGGGAACTGAGGCTTCCTGGTGCAATTGCGGCTTTGGCAAATAATACCTTCTTAAAACCACGTAAGATGCTGTGCATGTCTGTGCATGGGCCCGTGGCGCATCCGTGGCTCTTCTCATGAAGGCTGTAAACATGGGACCTGGAAGGAAAAAATAAGGAGCGATTTGTGCCTCTGCAAGCCCGATACCGCCCTCGCTTAAAGTAATAGCTGTTCCACCGACTCGCAGGTCGCCTTCCCCGAGTTACCCTATGTTTAACAGCATTCTGAAGAAACTGTGACGGTTGCAAAAAGACGGCGGCGTGAAACTGAAAATTGAAAACCCTACGTCCGAGCTCGGGCCCCAGGGATTCCCAGGCTGCTCGGGGGTGGCACGGCCAGTAAAGAATGGAAGCAGCCGTGGTCAGAGCAAGCGGCTGCAACGGCGGCGCCGCTGGAGAGGGAATGGGGGCGGGGGGGGCGGGGGGGGGGGGGGGGGGGGGGGTTGGGGGGGGAATGTTAATTACCCGCGAGCCGATCCCTGGTTTCACCCAGCGCCCCGGAGCGGGAAACTGGGTGCGAGCAGCCCCCGGCAGGGCCGGGCCGGCAGCCCAGCCTCCCCCGAGGGGCAGCGAGCACCCGGGGAGACCCGCTCCCGCCCCGGTGAGTCCTAAACCTCCAGCTGACACCATGCCCCACGCGTGGGAGACCCTGCCTCCCTCCCTCCCTCCCTGCGCCCCACGCCTGTGCCCCGAGTTAGGGACAGAGAATGGGAAGCCAAGCGCGGCGGCGGGAGGGCTCCTGCCCCCTTCCCCAGTGCAAACCCTTGGCACTTTGCAGAGCTACCGGTAGATAATTCAAGGGGGAAGATTTTCTCTTCATTTTGCCTTCCTACCGAGTCTCCGTCTCCTACATATGTAAACATTAAAATTGGTATATATACTTTTATATAATGTCTTGGAATGTGTAATTTATTACAATGTAATTTCGTACAATATGTGCTTTATAATTACTTTGTATAAATTGGCATGCTCTAAATATGTAGTTACACTGTTTATGTATGTAATTCATCTCTGTAACATCTATATTAAAATATTAATAATATCCATATATATAAAAAACAATTATGATTATTTATCAAGGCTACATATTTGCTTATTGATTTTTTTACATAATACGTTTATGTTTAATTAGAACTACGTTATATGCATATAATATATGTAAAAAAAATCACACTGCATTCAGTCTATATTAATATTTGTTTAGAATAAGAATGCCTAGATTTTATACACACCCTTAAATAGAAAAAATAAAACATTACAATATGCGATCATAACACCTTATGCAATTGTACCATGTTCTGTCTTAACTGCATGGCATAGCCATAAGTGAGCCAAGGACAACACTGGGGACACAGCAGTCAAGCATCTGTGTCCCATGCCTGAGGGGACCAAGGTGGAACTGGGACCAGACAGAGAGATAGGGCAAGGCTAGAGCCTGACCACCCTCTTTACAGAAAAGCCAAGGTCTAATAAACTGTACTTCCAGCCTTAGTTAGACCAGTGTTCCTATTTTAAAAGGATGTTTTGTCCAAGCACCAGAAATTGATTTAAAATTTTGAGTGGTTCCGTTACAGCTTATGAAACAACGACAACAACGACAATGACAACAACAATAATAATAATAATAATAGTAGTAGTAGTGATAATAATAATAATATGCATAAAATCAGCAGGGAAATAACAGACTTTCCTAGGCTGACCACACCAAACGAGCAGAATATGTCCTCAAAACCAGGCAGGGCTAAATGACTAATTTCTATAAATATGCCTAATGCCATGGGTCCCGATCACCGTGGCCTGGCGCACGGTGGGAGCTACTCACCCCGTGGGAGGACAGGATTCCCCAATGTGATCCCGTTTGGCCACAGGAGCTTCCACAGGCACCTCTTCTTCTGGCAGCAGCATCAGCTCCAGGGCTTGGAGTCCTCCCTGAAAAGGAGAATAATAATTGTTAACAAGCAGCAGCAGCAGCAATATGTATTTCAAGAAAGCCCTAAAAGCGTTGCGTTTAACATGGCAGGTAACTGGCGCTTCTTGTTTTTAGCATCGCAGCTGTAATTAATTGAGTACATGTGCGTGCGCATACACACACATCCATCTGCAGCAGGGTTTGCTCCCTGTGCACGGTGAGATGCTCACCGGGCCCGGCTTGGCCATGCATTCAGCGTTGGTGGGTATTTGGTTTCTATTGCCAAAACTGTCACCACCGCCGCTCCGGCACCCACGTCATGCACCTAGGCAGGCATTTATTTCTCTCAATTTTGCCATCCCTGTCGGGGAGAGGTCTCCCCGGGGGGGGGGAGGGGTGAGAAGAAAAATGGGGGGTGGGATAAAAAAATAATTTAAAAAGAAAAGCATCTCTGGAAGAGCTGCTTTCGTTTTGAAATAGCTGTTTTCATTTGCCCATCTCCCAGGCTTGAAATTGCCCTCAGTCCAGGAGCAAGCAGTACAGGCTCTTCTTTATTAGCGTTTATTAGCGTTAGGGTTACTCCGTGCCCAGGCAGAAGAAGAAAACGTCTACCGGCACGGCCGTGGCTGCTCTCTGTCCATCCGAGAGGCGGGGGTGGTTGCTGCGGCGAGTGCCCGTGCTCACCAGCCCTCCCCGGCGCTGCCGCCCCCCCTCCCCTGCCCGGAGCTTTCCCCGTGGCCCCTGCGCACCCCCAGCTCCGCGTCCAGCCCCGCCGAGCCCCGCCGCGCCCGAGAAGGGGGAAGATGCACCCGAAGGACCGATATCTTCCCTGCCCATCGCCCTCCCCGCGGCTGGCACGGAGGTACCCCGCAATCCTGGGGAGGGTGCGCAGACAGAGGGGCTCCGGGAAAGGGGGCGGGATGGGGGGGGGGGAGTAGCAGGACACACACCCCCTCGCCACCCAGAGACCCTCCGCCGAGCGGTGGGGCCTCGCTCAGCACCGGCCGTCGGGGGTCCCGCACCCCTCCGGCGGTCCCCGCGGCAGCGACCGGGGCCGTCCCAGGAGGGGAGCGCCGGCAGGTTGCTCCGGGATTTCCAGCGCTTCTCCGCTGCTTCCCCCCCAGACACCACCACCACCCCCCGCCTCCCGCTCCAGAATCTCACCCTTCAAACCGAAAACAAAGCTGTCCGGCACCGCGGAGCGCGGCCGGGGAGAAGGTCGGGGGAGAGGAAACAGTTAATTACCCGTTTCGGTTACCGGCGGGGGGGAGACGAGATCCGCTTTTTTTTTTTTTAATGCCTTTTTTTTTTTTTCCGCTCCGCTGCGCAACGGCCCCGCGTCGCGTTCAAATGACCATGTGACAAGGAAATAGCTGCTCGCCCGGGCCAATACTGGCCTGCGCTTTTAAAGCGGCAGGGATCCGCTAGCCGCCCTCCCCGGGGCACCGGCGCAGCCCCCGGGGGGACGGACGGGGGTCGCGGTGCGCCGGGCCGCCGCGGCCCCCGCCCCGCCGCGGAGAGCGGGGTCCAAAAGCAACCAAACGGCAAGGAAAAAAACCACAAAAAAACCCAAACGAAAACAAAATAACACCACCACCCCCCCGAAACGGAGCAGGAGGCGGCGTGTTTGGAGGGGACAGGCGGAGGGGGAGGGCAAGGACATGTCGTCAAGGCTTTATTTGAAAGCAGGGGAGCGCCCTGCGATTGGCCGAACTCCACGCCCGTTTGGCGGTGGTGCTCCTCGGGGAGAGCCGGTGGGAGGGGAGAGGAGCCTCCGGCCTCCCCCGTCCCCATCCCCCGCCGCTGGTCCTCCTTCGCCCGCTTTCGAGGCGGGAGCCATCATCATGGGAGGCGTTTTGAGGGCAGAGAAGGGGGGGGGGGAGGAAGGGGGGGAGGGGGGGAGGAGGGAGGTAAGGCGAAATGGGGAGTCGAAATTAGTCAAACGGAAAAGAAAAAAAAGAAGAACAAGAAAAAAAAAAAAAGAAAGAAAGTCCTCTCCAATGAATGGAGGGTGAGAGGGCCGATTCCCCGGCGGGGCCCCGGCGGGGGGGTATTTCTAGCGCGGCGCGCCGGCGCTTCCCCGCGCCCATGGCCCCTCGGATAAAGTGCACCGTGCGCTTTCGGCGCTCCCGCAGCCTGCCCCGGGCCCGGGCGCTGGGCTGGCGCATCCTCCGCGGCGTCGTCGGGGCGCTGGGGCGGCGCCGGCCGCCGCGCCTGGCCCTGCTGCTGGTCCTGCGGCGGAGGCGCCGCGGGAGCCCCCGGCCCAGGTAGGGCCCCGGCGGCGGCGGCTGGGGAGGGGGGAAGGGGGGGGCGGCGGGGGCGGCCCTGGCGAGGGAGCGGGAGCGGGAGCCCGGGTGCCCGCGGCGGCCCGGAGCCGGTGGCGGAGCCCCGCGGAGCCCTCCCCGTGCCGCGGGGTCGGCGTGCAGCGGGCACGCGTGAGGCCCCCACGGGCGCGGGGCTTGTTCCGTGCTCCCTTCTTTTTTAAACGCGGTAGAAAACGACAGGTCTTTGAAAAGTTTCAGCAACCCATTTCTGCCTCCTCCCCCCNNGTCAAAACCCCAGGTTTTTTAAAATTTTAACCAACCCATTTCTGCCCCCCCCCCCCCCCCCCCCCCCGCCCGCCCCGTTCCCCCCCCCCTTCCCCCCACCGCTCCTCTGCGAAGTTTTTCTTTTCGTTTTCCCTATGGCTTCTGGAGAAAAAAATAAACCCACCGCCCCTTCCCAACACTCGCAGAGGGTTCCTTGCGAACAAGGAACACAGCTACCTCTCTGAAGAGAGAAAATGGCCACTGTTTTCCCAGCGTCTGCTGCTTTCCACTGTTGCAGATGACAGTGAAATGCAGCGGCCTGCTTCGCCTTCCCGTGCTGTCACACAAATATGCGCAATAAGGGTCGGGGCGGCCGAGCAGCGCCAGAAAGAGCAATTAAAATACACGCGTATAAAGGACCTTGAGAGACACCCGAGGTTCCGGCGTTTTTAGAGACTTTTTCCTGATTGCGGAATGCAAAACCGGGTTCAAAACCAGATCATCTGCACGGCACAGCTTAGGCCTCGGGCATCGCACATAATTAGACACATAATGGCAAAATAAGGCGATTATTATTTTTGATTAGTATTTGAGGATTGTTCTGCAAAAACCCTCGTAGGGGGTCGTTAGAGGGCCACCTGCTCTAACCCAGAGCGTGGAGTGGAGAAGAAGGGAGGTAGAAGAGGAGGAGAGTAGAAATATTTCCCTGGAAATATCTACAAAAATAGAGATTATATATTTTATATATACAAATATATAGAAAAAAAAATTAGACCCTTCAAGCTATAGGACTCGAGGTGTGGAGATAAAGCAATTCAGTTTGTCTCTGGTTAGATCACTTTCAGTGCTTTTTGAATATCAAGTGTGCGGAGACATGAACACAGACATACGGGGGTGTGTGTGTTTATATATACATATATAAATACACACACACATGTATATATATAAAAATCAGAAACGACATCCAGTTTTCCTTGTGACCTCCAAATCTCTCTTTCCTTGCATTTGTAGTAGGCCTAATTTCTTCATCTTACTCTAACTGGGGGAAAAAGAAACTATAAACTCTGGCTGACCTGAAATGCACGAATCTCGAATATAAGACATAAACATGAAGGTGCTGATTATTTTGAAGTAAATTCGCTGTAGCAAGGACAGAACCTTCTCACAGATCAGGCAATGTGCCAAGTTTTTTCCTCTCTATTTCCACACTTGCTGTAAATACTGCTGCTTTTAAAAAAATTTCTTTCTACACCACCCCCCTGCCCCGAGCTTTTCTTTGGGTAGATCGAGTTCTTCTAAAATGCCATTTACATCTAAAATAGTCACTGAAATGTGCTGAAAAACCGATTCTGAAGTGGCTGGGGAGGTGTAAGACAAGGGTGTGTGCTTAATCTAAAAAGAAAAAAAAAGATATTTTCCTTTTCGCCTAACCGTACTTCCCGTAATAGGATGTAACAACATTACAGTCACAAAAATAATGTGTGAATATTTTGGCAGCTCGGAGACAGTGAACCCCGAACCCATACTGTTCGGGGCCACACTTTGCAGGAAGAGGGTGGCTTCATATTCGGATTAGATGGAAATCTATTTCGGGGGGCGGGGGGGGGGGGCAGTTTGGAAATAAAGAGAAGACAGCTCCTTGCCATTATTTCTTATTCAGCGAGAGCTTTGTTTGAAATTACAGTGCTTAATTAAATAGATGGAACAAAGAGAATTTTGACACTCCTCGAGCAGTGTTAGAGAGTCTTCTGTGGAAAGAGCATCCACGACGCTGCTTCTGAACCCCAAGTGGATCTGAGGCGGGGACCGACACTCAAAAACGGACTGATAGAGGCAATCCAGCACCCACCCGGGGGGGAAATTGAGCACGGGAACATGTTTTTCATGTTTTTCTTGCAACATCCAAACCTATTTATTTCTCAGGAATATTTTATTTGTTCTGCCTTTTGTGTGTGTGTATTTGTTATTTGCCTTTGCTTTGCTCTTTTTTCTTTCTTTCTTTCTTTCTTTCTTTTCTTTTTTTTTTTTTTTTTTTTTTTTTTTTAAGGCGTGGAATATTTTACCAGTCGAATGCTTAATTATTTTTTGTAAACTGTTAGGTGATTATCCAGAGCCATTAAGTCGTTTTGCTGTCCGATGACTCCATAGCCCAAAACGAGGGACCGAAATAATATGCATCTAACATTTTCTGCAGGGTTTTCTAAGAAAAATGTGAAAATGCCTAGGGATATTTTCGCAGGTATTTAGGGCAGCATATAACATTCAGAAATGCTCTTTGCACAAGTTTGTATCTCATACGACTCGGAAAACAGAAACCGAAGTATTTATTCTTTATTATTACAGGTCGTTAGGTTGTTTCTGGGTTTGGGTTGGGTTCTTTTGGGGGTTGTTGTGTTTTTTTGGTTTGGTGTTTTTTTTGTATGTCTGGGGTTTAGTGTTTTGGTTTTTTTTTTTTCTTTGTCATTTTTTATGTTCAAAAGAAACCTCTATGGCACAACTTCTAAAGGTCTGAAATTAAATTTTCCTGTTCTTGCCCAATATGTGTAATGAAGATAATTATCTTTGCAAATATACTGACGTTTTAAGCTGAAGAGTGGAAGGATACTGCACAACTATTTCTAGTCATGTTTTTTGCTTAATTTTTAGCACAACTCCAAAAAACTGTGTCCGCCCCCCTTAATTGTAAATCAGGCTACTTCCATGAAACCTCTCTATTGCACCCCCCACCCCTGCCCCTTGTGCACATTTTTTGGCTGTGTACAGGTGAGGAAATCCCAATATTGCATTTTCTATAGTTTGTCTCTTTGTAGTATTTAATTAACCCCTAAGCTTATTACCAAAACACTCGTTAGATGATAAAATAACTCACGTAAATGTTTTTAAATACCTTTTTTTTTTTTTAGATTTTTAAATCTTTTTCGTTAAAAGGGTGGTACTTGCTAAGCCTTAAACAGGGCGTAAGATGGCTGCTTTTGGTAACTGAACATTACCTTTTCTGTCCCGTATGCTATAATCAAAACATCTCAGAACAGTTTGCAGCATTGCTGTAATGTAATATTAAAATGGATCTGTTTTCAGTGTCAAAGATGTGTATTGTTGAGCAGCGACTTTGAAAATAAATGAGAGGAGAAATGTAGGATATGGAGACTGCTTAATGTGGGCCGATTTTTTTTTTTTTTTTCCTTCGGGAAAATATCTTTGCAATAAGGTTTCTTGGGGGAAGAAGGTGGTTTCTCCTCCCTTCCCCCAAGATACAAGTGTAACACAAGGGTCTTTTACACAAACACATTAGCACAGGCTCGGCTATTATTTTCAATTCAGATATTCAGATATGACCATGTGTGGTTATGTTTCGATTAATGTGAGGTCATTTGTTGGTACCAGAATTGTGCAAAATAGGACTTGCACTGGGGCGGTGGGGGGGTGGGGGTGGGGGATGGAGGGGAAGGAAATCGTGTGGCTTCAATAACGTAACTTAAAATTGTCTCACTTTAATGGACCAGTAGCTGGGCAAGTGTTTTGGAGGTTCAATAATCTTTAGCACGGGACTGTATTTCTTGTTTTACACCATTCTGTGATTCTTAGCTTTTAACAGATTTTTAGCAGACCCTCTGACTCCTCTTCACCTACAAACATGTTGACCTGTGAGTGTATAATTTTTTTTAGTACTTGTATGATCACAAAGGGACACGTATGCATATATTCATATACATACACACACACACAGATGCATAAAATCCACTATCAGTACAGTTTCACAGGAAGCAAGATTGGCCAGCAATAATGGCCCACCCTGTTGTGCCTGGCTCTTGATTTGAAGTTTTAAGACACCTGACAGACGTGACCAAGGGGGTTTTCTCCTCGGGTTTATCTCTACGCAGCTGTCATTAATGGCAGAGAGCACATGAAGGACTGGAGGGCACTTTGCCTATTGGGTGGGGGATCCTTTCCTCTTGATTTCTCAGACTTTACAAAAAAAGACTTTTAAACTTTATTTCTTGATTTTTAAAATTTGTTATTGTTGTCCCCCATTGCCCGTCAGCCCCAGGGTCCACTCTGCACCATACGCTCGCAGCAAAATCACAGTACGTGGGAGCCTGCTGCAGGTTCCCGCCGAGTGAACGGTCAGTTCCCGGTCTCCCGCAGGTTCCCGGTCTCACCCCACCAAAGCCCCCTCCAAGTCTCGCACCCTGCTCTTGTAACCATACTTTCCCCAGACACTTTGCGGGGGAGGCCCAGAAAGCCCCCAGATGAGGAAATTTCAGTGAACCTCCGACTTGTCCACTCGGGAGTAAATCTGTCTTTCGGCCGTCAGTACGTGTAGACATAAAATCGCTTTTTTTCCACTTTCGCCACGCAGGGCTGTTCGTGTGCCCGAGCGGCGGAGGGTTGGGGGTTAATGCCGGAGGCGCATCTGCATGGCAGATACATCTGCTGTGACAATCGCACCAGTTTTCTGCAATTAAAAAGAGGAGATTAGGGAGATGACATGGGGGGGTGTGGGGGGAGTTTAAAAAAAAAAACCAAAAAACAACAACCTAAAAAACTTCCTTAATCTGTTTTCTGTATTTGCTCACTTCACCGTCGGAGCTCGGCGGTGGCTCCGGAACGCCTCGCTCCCCGCATGGCCCTGCGGGGTGCAGGAGCCCGACCCCCCCCCATGACCTTGCCTCCTGCCCAGCCCTGCCCGTAGCTGCGGGGTGGCGGAATAAAACCCTCCCGCCGCGAGCGGAGGGTGCTGTCCGCCCCGCGGCGCGGGGGCCGGTCCCCCCGCCACTACCCTCGACGGGGGCGGGGGGGGGGGGAAGTCGCTTTCAGTGGGGGTGGGGGGTGTCACGGTGGCCGCAGCGGGGAGCGGCTTTCTCCAGGAGGGATGAGTGGGAGGGCGGAAAGCAGGGGGAGGAGTCAGGTGCTTGTTTTTTGGGAGCTTCTTCGCGGCAAGGCTGCTGGGCCGGGGCCGTACCTTACCCCCGCCGGGTCTCGCTGCCGTTTTCCCGCCCGCGGGAGGCTCCCGCAGCTCCGGGGTGAAGCGGTCCTCCCCCGGCGGTTGCCGTGGGGTGCCCGCGGGCTCGGCCCTCTTCCTCATCCGGGCCCCCCGCTCCCGGCCGGCGGCGGGACCGACCCCAGACCCGGCCGCTCGGTGGGGTTCGGGGCGGGCGGGACCCCCCCGCCCTCCGGCGGCAGAATCCAAACCCATCCCCTCGCAGGAGAGTCCCTCTCTGCCCCGGGACGGTTCGGGGGGGGAGGGTGAGTGTCCGTCTCCGAGTGTCCCCCTGCGCCGCACGCAAGACAACCGCGGGGCGCGTCCCCGTTTGCCGGCGAGGCTGCGCTCCCCTCCCCGGCTTTCCCTTCTCCAGCGTGGGACGGGGCGAGGGGCTCAGGCCCGCGCCCCTCCTCCTCCCCCCCCCCCCCGGTTCCCCCGCACCGGCGGTGCCCGGAGGGAGGCAGCCCCCGCGGGGGCGCTGGGGGGGGGGGTCGCGCTCCCCCGCGGGGGTGCCCGGCTGTCCCGGCCCTCAGCCGGCGGTGGGGCCCGCCGGCCCCCCGCGCTCCTCCGCCGCCACCCCAGGGAGGGTGCGCGGGTTTTACTGCAGCCGGCGGCACCGCGCTCCCCTGCCGCCTTGGAGCCCGGGGCGCGGGGCTGCTGCAGCGCCCGGGGCGGGCGCGGGGGGGTACGCGGGGCCGTGCCCGGGGGGCCCCGGGCCGCCTGCCCGGGGGTGGGCAGCCGCCTCCCTCGGGGAGGAGGAGCCGCGGCGGGCGAGGCGCCGGCCAGGGGAGACGGAGAAACCAGGGACGGCCGAGCGGGCCGGGCCTTCGGGGGGCGATGGAGGGGTCCCTCCGGGGCGACGGCTCCGGTGACCGGTTGTGCAGCGCTGCCGCTCGCGGGGACCGCGAGGAGGTGCGGAGGCTCCTGGAGGCGGGCGCGGATCCCAACGGGACCAACTCCTTCGGGAGGACCCCGCTCCAGGTACCGAGCCCCGGGGGGTGGGGGTGACGGGTGGGGGGAGCTGCCCCCCGCCCCGCTGGCGGGGGAGGGGGAAGGATTTGGGGTTTCGGATGGATTTTTGTTGTTATTATCGGAAGCGGCCGGCAGCCGCAGCTGCCTGAATACCAGCGGGCGCTTTCCTGAACCCTCGCCCTCCTGCAAGTGGTAGCCGAAGCTTAGAGGGGAACCGCTGGCAGCAAACGAATTCTGCTAGCGGGTATTTAAAAGGAGAAGTGGGACTGCAAAATCCTCTTCAGGACGAGTTCGGGGAACTGGCTGCGCATCGATCAATTTTTCTTGCTCCTTTGTTTGTTTTAAATATAGCCTTAAATATATAAATATAGACTTTTCGCCAGAGGAAATCCAAGTGGGGTCCCCTACTGGTATTTTCGTGTGGAAGAATGCCACAGAAGACGGCGTAAAAATTGTCACTGAGTAGAAATTGTAACTTGAAAGTAGGTGTTTGTTAGTAAGTCATCGTTATTACTAGTAGTACTTTTAATATTAATTGGTAGTGGTAGTATTCATTGACAGATGTTGTAAGTACCAGTGTGTCCTGGAGCTCCTTTCCAGGCATTTTGAGAGCTGGAACTGTGTTCTGTTAATCGACATATTTAAGCTGAAAGTTTCTGAATACTCATTGAACGACTAATGTACTGTGATTTAAACTGGAGTTGTGTATGTCACAAAAAGGTTTTATTGAGTTCTTATTTGAAGAGATACATTTAATGATTCACCAGCTAAGCAGAACAGCCATTTTGGTCCTTACACTTTGTATGGAAAAGGAAATTTTTTTTTAAATTAAGTTACCGAGAAAGGCACCGAGGAAGTTATTCGTTTTGTCTCTGTCGTGGGTTCAAATTCCAGGTGAAAAGCGTCTCCAGGCTGTGGCAAATCTTCTCTTTCCTTCCTTCATTTCAGAGTGAGCCTAAGCTCTGTTTCCCTTACCAGCACTTTGCAAAATGGCTGCCATTCTGACATGCGGACTCCCTTTATCTTTATGAAAAACTTAACCTCAAGAGGAATTTATAAATTATGACATTTATAAACGTTTAAATAATTTATTATAAATAAAACCAAACATTTATTATAAATAAAACCGAATATTTGCAGTCCATAACCAAATTCTCCCGAGGAAGAAAATAATGGGAAAACTTATTGTCTCTAGGAATTTTCTACAGTGTTAAGATTCAATTAGCAGAGGTTAGAATTCCATTGAAAACGGACAGGAGAATGCGGGAAGTCAAACGCGTAGTGCCGTTTTCTTTTGTTTGCTTGTTTGTCGTTTTTGCTTGGTCGGTTTTGTGGTGATTTTGTTCAGTCGTGCGTGATCAGACCCTGTCAGAAGTCTCTGCATTTGTTTCGGCTGCGGAGCGGCAGGGAAGGTTCAGCAGCTTTCCTTGCCCCCGTGAGAAGCAGCACAGGTTTCGCCGGAGCTGGGAGAGAAACGGCTCGATCCAGAACGCGGGGCAGGGGCGGGGGAGGCGGGGAGGATGGGGGTGGTGGTGTGGGGAGATGTCCCGCCCCCGGCACCGAAAAGAGCCGAACTTGACGGCTCGCCCGGCCGCGGTTGGTGCTGGTCATCGATGGGTTAGTAACACGTCCGAAATGGCAGGAGGCTGAATGCAGGGCTCCTCGGGGATGCCGCAGAACACACGGTCTGTGCCTGCGCGCACGACAAGCACCGTATATACCACGGTATAGAAAACCGTGGAAGAGGACACACCTTACAGGTAGTACCGAGTCTGGAAACCGCACGCATCGTAGCTCATACTTCAATCTATCACAGCACAGCTCGGGCTGGAGAAGGACCCATCAGGGTCGCCGAGCACGGGCGCGTGCACTTACGCGGGTCACGGCCGCAGGTGGCCGGGGCGGGGGAGCTGCGCCCAAAAGGCGCCCCCCCGGCCCCCGCTCCCAGTCCCCCCGCCGCCGGGCGCCAGCCCCGCTCCCGCGGCGCGGAGCTGGGGACCCCGGGCGCCGCGCCGCGGGGCTGATGCTGTCTCTCCCCGCAGGTGATGATGCTGGGCAGCCCGCGGGTGGCCGAGCTGCTGCTGCAGCGCGGAGCCGACCCCAACCGCCCCGACCCCCGCACCGGCTGCCTCCCGGCGCACGACGCGGCCCGCGCCGGCTTCCTGGAGACGCTGGCGGCCCTGCACCGCGCCGGGGCGCGCCTCGACCTGCCCGACGGCCGCGGCCGCCTCCCCCGCGACGTGGCGGCTGGGGGACCCGACGGGCCGGTGGGCCGGTACCTGCGCCACCCCCCGCCCCTCCCCGCAGCCGCCGAGGGAGCCAGGCCGGCCGCCGAGGGGGCTCCGCGCTGACGCTCCCGGCCCTCGCCCGTCCCCGCCGAGCCCCCCCCCCCTCCCCATTCCCCTGGCCTCGGGTACCGGGCGGGCTGCCCCCGCCGAGGCACCCGGGCGCCTCTGGCCCCCCGCCCCAGAGCCCCCTCCCACGCACCCCGCGCACTCCCTGCCCTGCTTCTGCCAGGCGACGCACACTGCTGAATTTTCTAAGAAAATAGCGGAAAGGACCGGAACGCGGCCGCGGGGAGCGCTCCCGGCCCTGCTCCCCGGCCAGGAGGAGGACAAGCAGCAAACGGCGCACCGGGAGGTGGGGAATAAAAACACCCCCAACCAATTTCGTCGTTCTCCCCGTCAGTTTATTCTTAAATCGATGCGGTTTAAGGAAGTGAGAACGCCCTGCTTCCCTAGGCAGCTTGCTCGCTGCCCTGCAAGCCGCTGCCTTGATCTCCACCTGATACGTGTCCAATTCCCTGTGTATTGGGTTTTATTCATTATCACACGGTCGAGGAGAGCTTTGCGCTTTAGTGATACCTCGAGATTCTTCTATGTAGTGCTCCGAAATGGTGAACTCCTTAGCCATCCCGTTTACAAATTTAATTCACCTTCAAATCTTCTCCCCTCGTCACCCCGCTCAGCTTAGCAAGTCTTAAAATGCTTAACACCCATCGAGATTACAGTTTGGGAACGATTACAAATATTTCGTATAGCTGTATTCAGGGAAGGCTAACGATGTGAGAAACAGACTGGTAGGTCGTTTAGCTACCGCGTAGTTTTAACATTTGGAGATACCCCGTTCATTCAGAAAATCCGGGCAAGGAGCTCGGTATTTTTAAGACAGCTTTCCGGGTCTCTAAACCAGACCTTTGGAAACAAAAACAAATGTCCGAGCTTGGTTACAAATCTGAAGCGCTTCACGAGCATTGCCCCTGGTTTTCCTATGCGATTTCCACCGTCTACCCAAAGTCCGTAATGCTTGTGTGTGATGAAATACCTGTCATTATTCGACAGCAAAATATCAAAGAGCTTGTCTTGGAAAAAAAAACCCAAAACCAATCCTTGTGTTCAACTATTAAACGGTCCTGTACGCAGCACTACTCAGTGTCGGGCGATGTTATTTATTTCGACTTTGTTTGACATTTTCTTTGTGCCTGTGTATAAATACGTGTACATACACACAACACCTTCACTCAGGTCGGATACGCAGGGCTTACACGCAGATATGTATTATTCACGGACATAGGCGCTCGAGTTGCAAACACCCACGAAACTCGTTAATTTCCTTATTTAAACCAACGCTTACGAAGCAACAGCAAAGTTCCACTGTACTTCGTACCTTTGCGTGACTTTTACGATCTTTTTAAAAGCGGAAGATTATTTATTTATTTATTCTTTCCCTGCTAAAAAACCGAGGGCGTGCACACAGCGCAGAATAAGGCACCACGGGCGCACACTGTACTCGAAGGCCGTTTTTTTTTTCCCGATTCTCGCAGGTACGCCGCTATTTTCGTTGCCCGTGCGGAACAGCCCGTGCTTTGCGCAGGGCACGGAGGCAGCGGGCGAAGAAGTGCCCCGGGGCCCCACCGTTTCGTCGCTAATTCACCAAGGAACGGCTTTTCTGCCGCTTTTTGGGGGGCAAATCGAGAGCGAGCCGTGGCATGGAGAAGGGTCAGCAAGAGGGTGCGGGGCGGGTTGGGAAGAATGCGATTTTCCTTTTCGCCCCCGCCCCGCTCCCCCCGGCTGGGATGCAGGCAGGAGCCCAGCTCAGCCTTGCGGTGCTTTGGGGGTCCCAAGGGCAGGTTTGGGGTCCCGTCTGCTCAAGCCGCCGGCGGACCCCATGGAGCATCCCTGCCTGCCCGCCGCAGGCTGCCTGCTGAAGGAGCCCCCTTCCCCGTGGGAAGGAGAGCCAAGGGCCCCGGGGAGTCCCTCGGGAAAGGCGGCAGGGGAGTGGCACTCACACTGAGACGCCCACGGGGTTTCCACGCAGCCTCTCCCCACCCGGGAAAGCAGTGCTGAGAAAACGCGACTTCCGTGGTCTTGGAGCTGTCAAAGCCCGGAACTTCCTTGGGGAGCCATCCAGGGAGAAGAGAATGAAGAGTTTCTGGGATGGAGTCACGCACAGTGACTTCAGAGATGGCATGAGCGCGGTACACGACTGAACGGACACGTCATTGACCGGACAGAGCAACTCTCCTTTTACTGCTGCCACCATCAACAGGGAAGCAAAGGAAGAATTTGCACTGCTTAGGAAAAGTATAGAAAAAGGTTTCCCCCCCAAAAGTGTCCAGCCCAACCCCTGTGAAAAAGAAAATAACTTTTTTTTTTGTCTCTACAAAAAGCCTTTACAATTCTTGGAAAAAATGCTTCAAAAACCTTAAAAAACGTTCACCACACTGAGTTAGCAGCTTTCTGCTGCTTTCCTTTCTGTCGTAAATGTTCACTCTTTGGACAAGGAGCCAGCAGCACCATGTGTGACAAAGCATGCTTAAATTGTGTGTGAATCCCGGCATCTGAGTAATTTGACCAGCTATTTTCCATTTTGGTGTCCTCGGTCAAGCTTTTATTTTTTTAATAAAAGTACCTTCAGCATTTACAAAAACAAAGTGCTTTCTATTACACATTCTGGAAATCTCCTTGAGAACATGACTCCCCAGCTTTACAACAGGCATAATCCCCTTTACATTTACCCACATTTACTAAAGTTTATTGTGTTTAAGGGTCTGTGGGCTTTGCATACTGGGTTCAGAGTCTTTGAAAGCTGCACAAAATGCTTTCAAAGTGTTTTAGGAAAGAAAGTCACTGCCTGGCCTTGCCTGGGCCAAAGGTGTGGAAATACACGAACCTCAGTGCCCACTGACACAGACAGTAAGCCTCAAGCACTCCGAGTTTCGGGAGGAAAATGGAAATGCTCAGAGCTCTTTCACAGAAGAAAGTGAGAAACTTGAAGATGGGACAGGTAAGCCACAGGACCTGGTGCTGGAGAGAGGACCTCTGAAGACAGCAAGAGCTCTGGCAGGGCAATCACTCCCAGCAGTAGAGATGAGGGATGACCCACCTAATGGTTCTAGATTTTTTTTTTTTTTTTAAATCAGGTCTTGATCAATCCTAGCCTGACACTGAAGCATTCACCGTTCTTCTTTTTTTTTTTCTTTCCCAAACTTACAGGAAAAAGAGGTAGGAATGCTTTAATATACTGTATGAAAGGCAGTTAAGGCAGAACACTCTTTTTCTCTGTGGAAAACAGACCAGAGGAGAGATTTATCCATGTTTCTCTCTGTTACCACGTACTCACAAGTACCTGCATACTTTTGGTAGACACACTTGCTAAGAAAGTTTCTGTGCTGGAGAAAGCCCAAGAAGGAAAAAGTGAAATGAGAGGCGGCCCTTAGGATCTGAAAAACCAAGAACCTTGCAACTAGAGGCTTCAGATTGCCTCGCAGAAAGGTACACAGATGTTTGCCACTAGACCGAGCATCGCCCTTGGTAGCGACGGCAAACTCAGGACTGAGGGCAGGCTGTGAGAACCTCTGTTTGCCCCTACTGCTCCAGCCAGGGGCTGTGCAACCAGGGAGAGGGCTTCCACAATGGAGAAAGGGGACAGGATACTTGTAGTTCAGCTCACACCATCAGCAGAGGTCATGGTATTAGAAATACCCTACCACCAAACTAGGTCGCTCACGCTGCCATTAGTGTAGTCACTCTTCTCAGGAAGCAGCCTCCTACACGTGATTTCTTAACAGACATTGCTACTTGAGGAGCTGAGAGTGGTAATCTGGAACATAAGAGTTTGATCTCCCAGGTGGGGAAAGTCCCAAGATAAGCATCAGTTTTTCTCTGCATGGTGGTTAACAGCATGGACTGGGTAAAAAGGTAAGAAAGCGGGCATAAGCGGGCATGTTGAGAGCTGGGAAGATGGGGCAGAGGTACAGGGTGTCCAGAACAGGGGGAAAAGAGGCAGGTCCGTCTCAGGGAAGAGATGCCTTGAGAAAAACAAGGCAGAGTCTGCCTAAGCCAGCAAGGATGCACAATGGACATTTACCTCTACCCCACCCCACCGCGGGTCAATGGTTTTGTGTAGTTCCTAAACCAAAGTTCATCCCATGGGCAGCCAATGCCCGTGCCTGATGAGCGGCAGCACCGATACTCAGGCAGTGGACTCTTGTTTGGTGGAAATCATGGGAAAGAGGGCATTCCTTGCCTCCAGAGGTCAAGAATTTGAACACTGCTAGCTTCACATTTTTTTTTACATCTGTTTTCACCTTAGGCCCTGAGCAGCCTAAGGGCCAGAGAAGGAAATGAGAGTCAAGACGAGGTACTAATAGCACCACGGAGTGGAGAATTTATATCAAGTATGGATCAGGTCCAAGGGCAGAGCTGATTCCACTGTCCTTCTCACATACACTTCAAGGGGAAAGCAACTCCTGTCATCACCTTCCTTTTACTGGCTTATCTTGCTGGCTTATCTTCAGGCAGATGCAAAAGAATGATTTTAAATGTTTGACCATGGTATGAAAAAAAATGAAATGTATTTCGGAACCTTCTTACACAGTAGATAAAAGCCCATAGAAAAGCTGCTTTCTATACAGCACTAATTAATAAAACACAGGTTCTAAGGTCAAATTAAAAAATTTCCATGAGATTGAATGTCTTCCTCCTTGTGCTAGAGGAACCATACTGCAGGAAATCAAGCAACCGGACTCCTGTAAGATACGTTTCACTTGCTACAGACATCCTTCTTGGTTCCATATGTTGCTAAATCTGGGGATAGAACACTGTGTCCAAAGATCTTTGGGTTTTTTTCCCCTCTTTTCGAGGTGCACATAGAAACCACTGGGTTTTTTTAACCCATGTTGTTCCCTTAAGCAATACTATTCAACACTGTGGACATCAAGATATTCCACAGATTTGCATCATCCATTTCTTTTCTACAGATGTATAGAAGCACACAAGCTAATACGATTTATGAATGTACTTCATTTGCATATATGCTACTTCTGTGGTTGTTTTCAGTAAATGTTCATGCAGTTCTGCTCCTTGGTAGCAAGGCAACCTGTTGCCCCAAATGTCAAGCTAAATAGTGTGCAGAAGAAACCTGACTCCATGAGGAATGCCTGTCATAAGGCAGGACATTTGAAAATATTGGGAGGCGTATGGATCCAAAAAGAACATCCTGCGAACAGACTAGTCGAGCAAGCTGGTTCACAGAAATCATATGCAGGATTCATTTTCTCATTTCATGTCAGTCAACAGCGATTTCTAAAAAATCCCACAGCCATGGAAAAAAATAGATGATGTTAATTAAAAAATGGAGAAACTCAGATTTATTCCACATAAATTTAAAATATTCCATTTTCTGATATTGCTACAGAGACTGTATGGCATTTATTTTGCTCTGCCCCAAGTAGAAGACTGAGTCAGAAGATTCATAGTATCGTTCATACCTGCCTAAGGTTTCTGGAAGCAAGTTATGTATTCAGTGGTAATCAGAAGAGCAATAATGTTATTCCTTACTGCTTGGTTTCATGAGAATAAAATTGAAAGGCAATAGAAAATGGATACAGAGTCAAGTGTGGGCTTTCTTACCTACACAGAATCTTTTTACCAACTTTCAGTAAAACCACCAAAGTAGCGTTATTTTCTCCCATACAGTTTAACAAAGATGGAGAGATGCAGCCAGCCAGCCAATGTTAGGAATCAGGCTGTTGAACAATGACTTTATTGTTAATTTACAAGAATCAGCAGAAAGCAGACAATCAAAAGTTTGATTTTTTTCAGCCTGAAGTTTTTCCTGTAGAAACAGTCCATTCCAGAATCAGTTCAAGACTGCTGAAAACTGAATTGCTTTTCTTTTGGAGTGCAGTTCCGGGGCAAGCTGGCAGACTTCCTTTTTCACAGGTGCTACAAGGAAAAGCCCTTTCCTCCTGCCACTTGGCCGTGCAGCCCCATTGTGCTGATGCCACATCGCACCCTTCCACGACCTGCTTTAACTCACTAACACAGCGGAAGCTGTTCCATCTCAGGAAGGGACTGGGTCTTTTTTTTTTTTTTTTTAATTTGCTGGTTCTGGGAACTGATGAAACCTGAAGAGGAGTTTGGTATGCACAGGAGCCAGAACAAAAATAAGCAGCAGGGACGGATAGATGGGGAACAGCACTGTAGGGAGTTGAAAAGTCCCACCAATACCTGTTAATAATTCTAAATGGGAATCTTTGTAATCATCTACATTCATGCAGCTGGGCCTCCTCTACGACACCCTGATGTTCAGACAGAAAATGTATGTCCAAGTATGCCTCATGACACATGGCTTTGTCATCACAAATTGCCCGAGCCAGTTCATAGCAAAGGTGGGAGAATCTGACAATTATCTAAATAAACAATTGCAAACTTTTGCAAAAGAGTGATTAAGTATTAATTTCAATTCTCTTGCCCTGTCCTGCTTCAGTGAGTACCGCAATGACAGTGGGGAGAGGAAGCAGTCATTAAAACAGTTAAGCCAGAGTTTCCGTCTTAAAGGGCTGATCCCGCCCTGTGCTGAGCACCTCCCGAATTAATTTATCTCCTTACTGATACTCAGCTGGTTTTGGTAAACAAAATACTCTTGCTGGTTACAGTTCTGGGAACCTCAACTGCTCTTGGGTTCTATACTAATACAAAAACTAAATTCTGATGTCATATGCCACCTGTGCTGATGCTGAGAAATGCTTTGGACATTGCTAGTATGAAACAGAGTGAAACGTTAGCCGAGTGAAAATGAGATATGAGTGGGCCATCTTACATTAGCAAGGTAGATCAATGTTAGGCTGCACAGAATGATTTAGAGGTAACAGAAAAGGGAGAAAAAGGGTAAATCTAATGGCCTGCCTCACAGTCTAGTTTGTACCATATTTGAACCTGCAACAGCGCATTGGCACCAGTGTACATTACACTGTTAACATACACACTGGAGGATGCTCTGAGCAAAAGAAATGGAGTTCTCCTCCAAAAGGAAAGGACTTTAAAAGCCTTGCATAGCTGGTGTAAGCAAAATACAACATCCAAACGAACAGTGATGAGTAGGCTAGGTCACAATAGCAACTCCACAGTCAGAGAGAGCAAATGCTCATGATACAAGTAAATGTGGGGTGCTGGCTTGCAATATAGACAAGGGCTGTTTGGGTCTGAATCCTACCGGGTCCAGATCCGGAAGTCTCTTCAGTCAAAGCGGAAGGAGATCTGTGGCCTGTGACATGAACGCCAAGATGAAGCAGAACTCCTAATGAATGCCACTGGAGGGACAGTTGGACAAAAGCTCCTGCGAGTGGGCGTACGTCTTCCTCTTGCACTTGTTATTTGCATGTTGAACTTACTCTGCAGTGACACTTCTGCTTGCGGTCTGCGTGGATCTAGACATTTCATGTAGTTCCAAGCTCTGGCATTTCCTTTGGAGTCCAGCAGAAAATTTTACAAGGAACCAGTTGGCTACCGATTCTGTATTTCCCAGTCCTTGGCTAATACTGGCATGCCTCCTGCTTTGTGCACCTGTGCTGTTTACACTCACTCACTTCCATTCAGTCTCCCCTCCATACACATGAGGAAGAAAATAATGCTTTCAGCATTTATTTCTAATATAGCCACTACTTCCCAGCTGTGTTTCTCTATTCCCCCAAGGCAAATGCTGCACTTGATACCTACCTTAGGACTGTTTAGAAACACAATTAAAACCAGTTATTTGGTCTATCTTTATATAATTAAACATTGCCTATGCTTTTCTTGCCAGTTATCATCTTCGTTGTGTAGTCTGCTTGATTAATACCTCCCAATACATTTCAAAGAGTATACAATGTATGCTAAACTTTGCAAAAACATACTACACACTACCACTGTGTTACTTTCATATTAATTCTGTGTGAGATGCCTTCAGATACCAAGCCTATGTTGACAAAGCAAATAGATATCATAGAATCACAGAATGGTTTGGGTTGGAAGGGACCTTCAAAAATCACCTAGTCCAAACACCCGGCCATGGACGTGGGCACTTTTCACTAGGCCAGGTTGCACAAAGCCCCATCCAACCTGACCTTCAACACTTCCCATAATGGCGCATCCACAACCTTGGTGGGCAATCTGTTCCAGTGTCTCACCATGCTCATTATGAAAAAATTTGTATGTCCAATCTAAATTTATCATCTTTCAGTTTAGAACTGTTGCCCCTTGCCCTGTCACTACAGCCTCGGTGAAAAGCCTCCCTGCATCTTTCTTATAGAGAATGGCTTTACGTATTGAAAGGCTGCAGTAAGGTGTCCCCCAGATCCTTCTCTTCTCCAGGCTAAAAAACCCCAACTCTCTCAGCCTGTCCTCACACAATGAGTGTTCCAACCCACTGATCATTTTTGTGTCCCTCTTCCAGACCCGCTTCAACAGGTCCGTGTCTTTCCTGTGCTGAGGGCTGCAGAGCTGGATGCAGTACTCCAGGTGGGGTCTTACCAGAACGGAGTAGAGGGGCAGAATCACCTCCCTCGACCTGCTGGCCACCCTTCTTTTGATGCAGCCCAGGATATGGTTGGCCTTTTGGGCTGCAAGCACACATTCCCAGCTCATGTCCAGCTTTTCATCCACCAGTTCTCTGAAGTCCTCCGCAGGGCTGCTCTCAATCCCTTCATCCTCATCCTGTACGGATACCAGATGTTGCCTCAACCCAGGTGCAGGACCCTGCATTAGGCCTTGTTGAACCTCATGAGGTTCCCACGGGCCCACTCCTCCAGCCTGTCCAGGTCCCTCTGGATGGCATTCCGTCCCTCAGGTGTGTCAATTGCACCACTCAGCTTGGTGTCATCCGCAAGCTCAATCTCACTATCTTACATCATTGATGAAGCTATTGCACAGTACTGGTCCCAGTACAGACCATTGAGGGATACCACTTGTTACTGGTTTCCACTTGGACATTGAACTATCGACTGTAACTCTTTGGAAATGGCCATCCAGTGCACTCCTATCCTTACCTAGCATTATCATATAGCCTTGCACATGAAGATGAAGAATTTGTATCAGAAATGTCTAACAAAACCCACTAACTATGGACCTGCTCTGAGCCATACTGTCCTGTGTCCTGTGTATTCAGTATATAAAACAAGAAAATTAACATAACAATTAAGTTTATATGTCACTATGGAATGTAAAAAAAAACACCCAAGGGGTATTGAAAATGGAAGCCCAGAAACTTTCTTTTAGAACATCCAAGTACGAATTTTATGCTCAAATCCATTTCACTAGAACTGTCTAGGGGGAAAAGATAACAACAATGAAAACCATTTTTAAGGCCAGCCATCTGATTTGGTAGTAAAGGTAGTAAAAGGCACATTAAATCTGTAGCCTTCTTACCCTCAAGCTTCAAGCTCTGTCTCCTGCAATCTAAGTTCTTTAAAAAAAATACCAGAAAATATGGGAAGTTGGTTAAGCCATTTTCCCCAGTATCTGAAAAGTACTGTTTTGGTAGGGAGAATATGTCCAAATCTAAAGGCTTTCAGAGAAAAAGACTGGGTGTCTAACAGAACAAGACAAGCAAGCTAAAAAGCTTCTGTACCTGCTTTTTTATTTTCCTTTGGATTAATTTCTGGTTTCTGATCTTTCCTTTGCTTGACTTGGATTGCATTCTGATCCACTTCTCACTCAGCAGTCCCTGTTGTTTCAGGGACTTAGCACCTTAAGTGCCAAGATTTGAACCTTAAGTTCTAAGATACTGAAGTCAAATTGTACTAAAAAATGAAATGCATAAATTCAAAGCGCTCAAGCACATTCACCACTTAAAACAGAAAGTAAAACCAGAGTTGTTCAGATCCATGAAGCAGCAAAAGGCCATCAGAGTGTTCAGGACACTGTCAGCAAAGTACTTTTCTGTATAGTTCTGTAAGTCACAAAAGTACATCTTCAGGCACAAGTTTGGCTTAGGCATTGCCTATATTTTTTTAATGAAAACATTCATTACACAATTGGTGCT
Organism: Gorsachius goisagi; assembly: GCA_018403395.1. NCBI lineage: Eukaryota > Metazoa > Chordata > Aves > Pelecaniformes > Ardeidae > Gorsachius > Gorsachius goisagi. The sequence continues at coordinate 79,671 of BOSO01020660.1, read as the reverse complement.
GTGAAAGAACCACCACAATTATTAAACCATGCTTTTTAGCACATAAACAAAAAAATCCCTTGCTTTTAAAAAAAAAAATATCACTGAAATAAAAAATATGGATAACGTATAAAAATAGTGTAATCTTATTTTGAAAGTTTTTCTCGTACCTTTCTGAAGTGAATTGTAACTGTTTACCTTGTTGAAGGAAAAGATGGGCGGCAGAAATAGCAAAGCAAATTTCTTAGGTCTTATTTTATGAAACGGCAACAAAGAATTATCTAGCCTTTCCTTTCTTCCATCAACTAAAAAGTACCACTGAATAGAGACTTTTTTCCTGCAGCCACTGTCTGATCCAGCTTGGCAGTAAAGCTATTCCAAGTTTAAAACATAGTAAAAATCTAACTTTAGCCATCTTAAACATTATCAAGCATGATAAAACTTCTAAAAACGGTCTTACACATTATCATTGGTCAACATTTACTCCATTCTTTTACGCTTGTAACCATTTTTGAAGATATAACCTCTGGAAGTTTGAAAGTGATACTCTTCCTTGTGAGCACTCAAGGTCCATCCAGGTTGTTACTGCTTTGGCAGGATGACTGAACACTGCACTGCTGTCTGAAATACAAAGTCAAAGTAGATGAATGCTTACTCTGCCAATGCAGAGCAGAATTACTTTTCAGTAAAGGCAGACTACATAGCTTCCATTTGGATTACAAACATGAGTAACTCTTCCCATGTGCATAGCATCTCCAACTTCCTCCAACACCACAAAAGTGAAAAGAATTACAGAGAGGGCACACCTTACACAACAGTTCAAGGACTTGTCATTACAACTTTTTAAACCTATGTAACAGACTTATTGGTATTGAGAACAACAACCATGTTGCAGAAACACTAGATTAAGGACTTCAGGCTCACAGACTACAAATTAAAAATTGTACACCTTGCTTTTTGTTTTTAAGGCTTACATACACTACATTCATAGAAAGCTCTTTACAAATATAATCATAATGCTCCGAAAATGAACTTCCTTAAAAGAAAGTGACTTCTACATGTTTCTTCATCAATTTTGAAGTACAGCTATCAAGAACAGAAACCTTTCTCTATAGGTCCACTGATTGGGAGGGAATGAAATACTTACGTTATGCAGAGATGGGCAACTTTGATATTAGCTACATTCAAGGGTAGGACTTAAGAAACACTTCAGTCTCAGCTTTCTTGAAAGGCCCTTAGCCTGCAAGGACCACAGTACGTAGACCAATGCACCGGCAGTTAAGTGAAGCCTTGATGAATTTTCCCCCTCTATCTTATTCACCTGAGCCAACTCACTATAGTCACGTAAGTACGTTTACTGATTTCACAGAGATACTTTTTGAAGAAGCAAATTACTCAAAAATATTTACAAGATCAGAGCTCTCTCTCTCTAAATTATGTCAGTTTCAGTTTGTGATAAACTAGAAAAAATGACTGAAAAGTATTAGCCTTTATGCCTTCAACTCGTTAGATACCAAACATATTGAAGTCCAAGTATGTCAGTGATGAAGTGTGCTGAAATGCATCTACAGATACCTTACACGATCTAAACTATCCCGCAATATTCACTTACCACAGCTCTCTTATCAAAGTACAACATTATTCCTTATATCAGAGGTTTGAAAAATATAATTTCACACAGGCTAGTACAGAAGTTCAAAAAAGATAGCTAATACCAGCAGGTCTCCTCGCAGAGTCAGGAAATTTATCTGAGAAGCATTCCGAGAAGTTCTGACACGTTATCACAAGCTGATTTTCTTACACTCATGCTGTAAGAAAAATCAATTCTAACTTAACATTCCGTTTACCATCCCAGTACAGATTCCCTCCTGATCCTCATGTGGTTGAACCTTACTGTAATAAAGGTACAGAGCTCTATTCTCAGTTGTTACGAGTTAAAATTATTTTCAACAAAACAGTTTTTCCTCTCTCACCAATACTTTTCCTAACAAAGATAAAAAGGAATCTACTATATTGAAATTGTCTGCTGTCACTAATTGGTTTACTTCATTCAGCAATGAGCCCACATTTTACTCGATCAGCTTTTGATATCAGTGCAGTGGCTGAAGTTGTTGTCACCTTTGATGTCCCTTCCAAGTGTCAGCTATAGGCAAGCTTTGGTTTTCCTGAAACCACCCCTACATGCCCACTCTTGCTTCTGCATTCCTTCTTTGTAGCTTGTCCCTGATCCCAACCCTTGAATGCTGCATTTTTGCACTGGAGCTCTGTTTCCTGTTTAGCCAAGTCAGTCTCCTGATTGGTCTTTCTGTGTATCACTCCTGTGCTTGGCAAATGCTGCCCTTAAAGACCTGCCAGCTTTCTGGAGCTCCCTGCCCCTTCAGAGCTGCCTCCCAGCAGACAATACCTACTAGTTCACTGGTTAAACCCAAGTATGCTCACCTGAACTCTAGCATCTGTACTCTGCTACTTGCCTTCCTTGCTCCCCATGGGATGCTGAACACCACTCTCTCATGAACATTACAGCAACAACTGCCAGTGATTATTATCTCACTAAACAACTCTTCTCAGTGAACAGCAGATCCAGCTGTACATCACCCATGGTTGACCCATCCTGTCCAGAAATCTCCCTGACACCAGACAGAAATCACTTGGACCACTGTGATCAATAGCATCATCTGTGTTTCCTGATCCATGACATAAATACGCTGTTGCCATACCCTGCTCTGAAAGAGTAAGGGCTTTGTACCCTGGCTATGCCTCAAAATGGCAGGGTGTAGGAAGATCCTGTGCCTGCAGAAAAGTTTGCTCCAAATTTTTTTTCAAGCTCATGTAACCTGAGCCTGGAGAATGATCTCTTTTTACAGTAACACAGCCAGGAAATACTGGCCTAAAGACATCTTAGGCAGTTAGAAAATAGTAACGTTCAAACTACACTTAAACTCACTGGTCTATTATGGATGGAAAGACATATGAAAATGAGCGGATGGCAGGCAGCCTATCCTTTAGCAGAAAACCAGCCCTCAGACATTTTTGCTTCAACATTCCAGGGTTTCCTAAAGACTACTGTGAGATTCAGAGGTGACACCACCTCATGTGTGTGATGCATACCTCCATGGGAGGGGACAGACAAATGCAGCTGGGCAAAGAGACTGGCAGTGTATTTTCTTCTGCTTGGTAAAGTTCCTCCAGTCACAGCAGCCAGATTATGGAGCTCAGAAAAGAAAAGTTGTGTCATGCAGAGCTTTATGGTTTCACACACTTCCCAGAACACTAGAAACAGGCACCAGCAAATGCCCATGTGAGATGCCCAGCTGAGGCCTGCCTTTAGGCTGGCATCACTTTACATCATCACTCATTACATAGTACCAGCTGCAGTCTTGCTCAGTTCCTCTCTTGTCTGCATTCCTTACCACATTACCACAGGGCATGCAGGAGGCGCTGCCTTCAAGCTCTAGGAAAAAGCGCCTCCAAAAAAGATCAGTTCACAAAACCCCATCATCTGAAAAAATTCCCAAAGTAAAATATACAGAAGAACACATCTACAGAAAGAACAGTTTTTTAAAACTCTTTATGGTTCAACTACACTATAGAGGCACAAACATACATCTTTCCTCTCTTTGCTGTATTGCAAAATTGCCTCTCTCCTTATTCACTAACACAGAAACCTAGGACCAATCCTTCATCTACTTTACCACCATTTAATGCCTCAAATGGAAGGATTTTTAGCCTTTCCTGCCCTTCATAGGTAAAATCAGAGGAAGCCTCCAAAGCTTCAGACTTCCCTGTCACTTTTCCAGTGTACTTGGTTGTGTTAAATCAGAAACAATTGTGACTCTCCTGTCATAAAATCTCAAGCCCCACTGCCAATACCTAGTTCCTGTTTTCAGTTCTTCCAATGTCTTCACATCAACTCCCTTTCTCAGTACATTATCACTCAAATCAAGGCACTATTGGCAAAGAGCATAAACACGTAAGAATTGCCAAGCCCAAGTGAAATTATCTCAATATTCATCACTGATACCAGGCAGCAGCAGATGCTTAAGAGAAAGTTTGTAAGAAGCTACACTAGAATGGAGTGACGTTTTCCTCTGGTGCATTATATTTTTTTCTTTCAGCAAACGGTACTTCAGGGACTGAGCTGGAGGAAGCACTTGAATCAGTGTTTTAAACAGCTGACAGTGAACCGAAAGAAGGGTTAGCATTCATTAAAGGGAAACCTTGCAAACTCAGTGCCAGATCTTCCCAGTTACTGATCTTTCACTCCTGATGAAGGATCAAGACAATCATTCAAAGGAAAGCAGTTTACTGAAGGACACCTGCCAGAACTGGAGGCATATCACTCAGTACCTAAGCAGTGTTATATACTTGGAAGTTTCCTTGCATGCCAGCATGACCAAAGTAGCTGAGGAATATCTAGCACATTTTTTAGATTACTTGTTCAAAGTCTTGATTTTTTTTGTACAGGTAGGCATCTGTATTAAACAAAAAGTGTGGCCCAGTCCTCTGAAAATGTTTTCTGTGGGTTAGAGCAGAGAAGTAATACTGATTCTGTTGTCTCCCTTATTCATACATGACACAAGTTCCTAAAGACTGCAAAGGGGAAAGGGAAAAGTCAGTTATCTCTCACAAATGTATAGATGGGACATTGAAATAGCTGTTTCAGATAACTGGGTGAGAAGGAGTACTAAACATAATCCAAGGCCTCCTAATACAAAGCAGATTTTCTAGTGAAGAATCCGCAGAAGACTCATTTCAAGGATTTGGGTTGGACCTCCATGAACCTGACCTGGTCAAGTATGCTTAAAAGTGTCTGGGCTGAATTTAGCTTAATATGTCTTTTCTTTAGGACACTGACTAGAGATGAGAGTCACTGACAAGAGAACCATATTGGAAACAAAACTGCAAATTTGACCACCATCAGAAAACACGGAAGATTTTCACAGCACATACAGTTCTGTTGATAGTTGAATTTCGGGGGCACACTTCCAGCACACACACGGAGACAGTCTGTGCTCATCTTTCTTACCCATTTCGATTTCAGTCAACACAGTGATTTTCAGAAAAGAGAAAGAAAGAATCTAAGAGAAGAGAGAGTCATCAGAGACTGGACTCTCTCAAAAGCTTCCTCAACACGCTTCCTCCTTTTTGGGTTGCTGCTGCTGCTTCCACTAACAGAGATCCTTGTGGCCCATTTCCATCTGCTCAATGTCCTTCACATTCCAGCTCTCTTTCCCTGTCTCCCACACAATCTCAACGTAATCCTCAGTTGCTCTCACACTTCATGCTCTTGTACTCTTGGAAGTGGCTAGTTATCACAAAAAGCTTGTTGAGAAGTTGGATAGACATCTAAACTATTTTAACATTGTTCTTTCCTTCTATGCTATAGCCAGAAACAAATTTCAAGCATGCCTGTGAAAGAGGTGATGTAAAACATGTAAGTAAACTCTTGGCTAAGAAAAATTCTGCCTAAAAATTCCCTTATCAGTATATTTTGAAATGTTTTTATTTTCAATTTTTTTTTCATGCACTGTGGATCTGAAATCTGTGGGACTACACAGTTCTAGTAGTTTCAAACTGGTTATTACTCCATATCTTGTAACAGACTCAACTCCTACATATTAAAGAGAGCACAATGCTTTTAGTTTGGTTCAGTCTTCTCCACTTGGCTCTCCATTGCTCTAAGATTTAAGCTAAAGGTGAGTAAAGGTACAGCTTTTTCATTTGGATACTCACATAGATTTGTATCTTACCTGTGCTATGAAGGATAACACTTCATCAACCACATATAGATGTCAATTTTTTTACCTTTTGTAAAACTTCCTGTAAAACTGAAGCTAGATGTTTTCAGTAAAGCTTGTGGGAGTCTTAACGAATTTGTTTGCCCATCTTGAATGGATTTGATCTGTTGAATCATCTATTCTAAGAAGTTATGATTTAAGCAGAAACATCTTGGAACGTTATACCCGTATTATGTGCACATGTGCATACGCTGTCCCCAGTACTCATGAGCCTCACGTGTGTACTTACTTTCAGGGTGTGCAGGGTGTCAGTCCAGTCCATGGAACCTATCTGAGGTATAGCAGTAAGGAGTATGCTAGTAGCCTTATTTGTATTCCCTTTCAGCGTCTTTAAAACTTTATCCACTGAAACCTAGAAATACAATAAAACTGAGTGGTGGATCTCAATTTTGATGGCACACATTTTTAATACCCAAATAAATTCATTTAACTCATAGATCTCTAAGTGAAAAGGTGAAGCCTTAAATGCCACAATCCTTTTAGCCAGTAAAAAATCTTTCCTCTGTGGGTGTAAGTCTGATTGTATTTTATACAAACAGGAGAACTAAAGCAGTTTATGAAAATGAATGATGTAGCAACAATTTACTCTGTTCTTACTTTCACAATCATTCATCCACAATAACTCAGTGATACTCATGTAAGAAAGAACAGATTTACTTCAGTGTCATGGTTTAACCCCAGTCAGCAACTAAGCCCCACACAGCTGCTCGCTCACTCACTCCCGTCAAGTGGGATAGGGGAGAGAATTGAAAAGGTTAAGTTAGTAAACTCGTGGGTTGAGATGAAGACAGTTTCATAGATAAAGTAAAAGCTGCACATGCAAGCAAAGCAGAACAAGGAATTCATTCCCTGCTTCCCACTGGCAGTCAGGCATTCAGCCATCTCCAGGAAAGCAGGGCTCCATCACATGTAACTGTTACTTGGGAAGACGAACACCATCGCTCTGAGCAACCCCGCCTTCCTTCTTCTTCCACCAGCTTTCTATGTTGAGCATGACATCATATGGTATAGCCCTTAGGTCAGTTGGGGTCAGCTGTCCTGGCTGTGCCCCCTCCCAGCTTCTTGTGCCCCCCCAGCCCACTCGCTGGTGGGGTGGGGTGAGAAGCAGAAAAGGCCTTGACTCTGTGTAAACACTGCTCAGCAATAGCTTAAACATCCCTGTGTTATCAACACTGTTTCAAGTGCAAATCCAAAACATACTAGCTACTATGAAGAAAATTAACTCTATCCCAGTCAAAACCAGCATGTTCTGTATGTGATCTCTTATCAAAACCTACAGGTTCTCATCCAGATCCCTCAGAACAAGACCCAGAGGAAAAAATTTTCACTCACTGCTTCTTCATGTTCCTTCCAGCAGTCGTAATCTGTTGCCATGGCAATACTAGCATAACTCATTCCAGCTTCTCTTGCAAGAATCACTTCAGGCACTGTGGTCATGTTGATAACATCAGCTCCCCAGCTGCGAAACATCAAGCTTTCTGCTCGAGAACTAAAACGTGGGCCTTCGATTGTGATCATCGTCCCCTTACAATGACACTGGAGCCCAAGCTTCTTGGCAGTCTCAATAAGAACCTGTAAAACATGCCAATATCGGAGAGGAAATAATTCCCCTGGTGTACTGCTTTTGCATCCCATCAAAAAGCTTACATACAAAATAAATTAGCTTTATACAAAGCAGTAAAGCTTCACATGGCTATGGCTGTCCACAGCCAAGGATCAGTTTCAGTCTCCTCATCCAGCAAGATAAATTAATAGTCCTACTAAGAGGAATGATCTTAATCATAGAAGGTTTGAACTCATATGATTTTGTTAGTAACAGTTGGATTACTGTTTTCAGTGCAGACCAAGAACATTGGAAAACAGAAGAATTTTGCATGGTATTTAGGCTGTGCTTACATTGAGAACAGAATGGTGAAAACACTCCACTTGGCACTACATTACCACATGGTGGAGCTGAGCTCTTGGGAACAGTAATAGGAAATTTATTTTTTGAAAGAGAACTTCACAAGCACATACTTCAAAGAGTACCCTGTGAATCTGTAGTGGAATTATTACCACTTTTTCCCATGTCAGTGACTGAGCTGTACACTTTACATATACCATGTACTTCACATTAGTCTTTACAGTTCCAACTAGGACCTCGTATATGGCAGAATTATCATGATTTTCCCTCTTGGTAAATGGCCTGGGTAACACCAGTTGATACAGTAGGAATAAGAGCATACCAGCATGTGTAAATGGGACTAGGACACCCATAATGGTCCTAAGTAGGAAGGGGGAAGTAACTATGATGACATCTATTTAAAACAACCATCAAAAAAGCTTGAAAAGAAGTATAAAAGCAGCATGAAAAATTGTGACAGGACAGGAGAGACCTTCATAACACAGCAGCAGTAAAAACCTAGTCTGACACCACTAGAAGCTGCCTTGTCAGCGTCATGACCTTCATGCAGGCCAGGTGGAGCAGCCTCCCTGCAAAATGCTGCGAGAAGCCTGCCCTCCAGCTGGTTGGTTGACCCGCCATATAGGGGTGCAATGAGCAGCGATACCTTGAGTGTGCTATGTCACCTTCTGGGTGGATTGTGTGGAGCAGCACAAGTACACATAAAGCTCCTACCGCAGATGTGTGTGAACAGGTAAACATGCACTCCCAGAAGAGGGTGGATGTGCATGTAACCACCATGTGCTGGGGAAAGGTATTTGTGCATGCAGCTGTGTGAATATACATGCAGGGGTTAAGCAGAGCTTCTGGGGATTAGCCACAAAAGGACACTTAGAAATTTGTAGGTGTTTATTAATATGCTGTAAAATAGTATTAACACACCTAATATTGTGGTTTATTGCTGATACTCATCCTGAACATATGACTTACTGATTACCAGTAAATTACATGTTGTTAATAAATCAATAGACAACTTCAATTGTGATTTGACTTAAACCACAGTTAAGCAGTATTTCCCAGAAACTCTTCACAAAGTTCCAACTTTACTCCCCGTAAGATGTTGCAGTGAGAGCCCCAGTTTCTGAAAGCATTAATAACCAAGCCACCCTATGTTATTCAAAAGTTTGAAGTCAGAGAAAAGATAAACTCCTTTCAGATTCTCATTTACAGTGCATAAATCAAGTAAACCAGAGTATTTTCACATATTGCACAAATGCATTTTAATACAAAGTTTTCAGATGTTGTATTGCAAAATTCCTTAATTAGCCTATGACATTAATAGATTGCATTTATCTATGAAATTCACATGAATCAGGATATACTGGTCTGAAATGATCTCAACAATTTTCAGGGACAGTTCCAGGAAAAAAGTTTAAGTCACTTTTATCTGGCATTTTCAAATGAAGTGAAAGTATCCCTTTCCAGCCTTGCTAAGAGCTCAAAACCACATGTTCTTTAAAACATCTGTTAGCCTGATTAGAACACATAGGCTAATGAGATAATGATCACATGTTAGACTGGGAAGTACCTAAATGTTTTTTCTCTGTTTGAAAAGGAGCATTTCTCTGTCGGCTTTTCAAAAAATGTAATATCCAAAGGACATTGTCTCTAGCTACTTAAGAATGAAATGATAACTAGCCTTGGTGTATGTTTCCTGCAACCTCAGGAACTGGCTTATGCATATTTACTTACCTTTTTTAAAAAATTAAAAAGAGACACAGTGTGAAGTACTGCCACACACTTCAGTAGTAACAGTTTTTAAGCCATTTCAGAAAGTGTACAGTTAGGTCTCAATAAACTTGCATTTGTTGTGACACGACATCGTGCTCCAAGTCAGTAAGCCACTATATGCCAAGTAATCTTTGGTGAGGGCATGTGGCTAGGCTCTTGTTGCATGAAAATTGCACTGTATTTTGCATAATTTGCTGCTCAGGGGAAGAAGGGCAAAAAATATCTTTACTTCATTGCAAAACACCTTGATTCCCAGTACACTGACACATTGTTCTACTAATAGTGGTGTGGACCTGCTGGTGGATATCTCAAAACTACACTACGTCTGGCCAGTTAACAAAAATAGCCTTTAATGACACTGAAGTGAACTGGTGACAAGAGCAGAACAGCTCAGTAGTACAAATATTTGTCCATGCTCTGGGTACAGATTGGGCCACCTGCTTCACAATTCAGCTTTGTCCTGCTTGGTGTAGTAACTGACTGCACAAAGAGCAAGTCTCTTAGATGGATATGACTGATTCTGTAAGCGTTCCTGTGCCCCTGGAGAACGTATCTCCTTGCAGCTTCTGACCACAGCATTCCACAACAGCACAAAATGTGCAGTTCAATCTTCACCTTCTCTTTTCCTCAGGTCTAAGAATATGCTGAGGTGGCATATTTAATCACAGATACACTCCTCCCAGAAGCTTATAAGGGTGCTGAAAAACAGAGCAGTGTTTCACACTGCTTAGTGGTTTTGAAGCCTGAAAATCCTCAAGTGACAAAACTAAGAGCAACAGTTAAGAATAAAAGGCTACCGTAATTTCACTTGTATCCATGTTTAATGTCCTTTAAACTAAGCCTCGGCTCTCCATCACCATTCACTCCTAAAATGCACAAAAGCACAAATGCAATATTGTAATTTCTGTGAATTCTGAAGTACTATTTAATTCTTTATATTAAGTATGTAGAGTGCCTTTACCATAGCTACAATTTTATTCAGAACAAAAAGGAACTAACTCCTAATTTTATCTTCCTGTTTTGTCCACTTTGTTGCTCTCTTGGCTTGTTATCTGATAAATAAAGATCTTTTGTCCTGTTATTAAGACCCTGGTGAAATCTAGGTTGCCAGCTGACATCTTCTGCGTACCTCCCTTGGGAGGACAGCTCCTATAGACACAAGATCTTTTACTTCCCATGCCTTCCAACTGTTACATTTTTCCTTAACACCATGACATACCTGAGAAACAGGAATAAAGAGGTGCCCATCGCCTCTATATTCCAAGAACGCTTAACTCATAGAATCATAGAACACCAGGTTGGAAGGGACCTCAAGGATCATCTGGTCCAACCTTTCTTGGTAAAAGCATGGTCAAGATAAGATGGCCCAGCACACTGCCCAGCTGAATCGTGAAAGTGTCCTTTGTTGGGGAATTAGACTACTATATCATGAATAAGTTCCATAAAAATAGTATTTCTAAATACTATTACAGAATTCACTAACCTCTCTGGTTTTCGTGCAGAATGGCTCTGCCATTGGAATATGACATACTCCTGGAAGAGCGGAATGCTGCCCGTCATATAAAGTACAATGTCTTTTACTTGTCCTAGAAAAGCAAAAAACATGCTCAGAGAGAAGAACAGGCAGAAAACAGAAAAGAAAGCAAGAAATTTACACAAATCCACAAGCATAGCATTCCTGGGAGGGAAAAAAGATATCAGTATGATATTAATGACCACCTGTAATCCTCTTTTGTCTCTGTACAAACCTTTCAGAATTAAGCTCGAGTATAAAACTGTTACTCCAGTAGCGCATTGTCAATTAATCAGAGAAAATCTATTAACAAGATGCTGAAATGCTCATTTGTTCCTAAACAACACAAACTGCCACATTATGCTGCAAGTCTATGCAAAAGAAATCAGCTAAATATAATAGGCAAGTAATCTCTAAAAAAAAAGAGCACAGTAAAGTTTCAGGAAGGGAAGGAATCAAGTCTGAAATACCACAAAGCTAGTTCAAAATAGAGTTGTTCACATCATTGAATTCCTGCACTGAAAGGATGGGAATTTATAGGAACAGCTTCCTGAACAAGAGGTGTGAATTGAACCAGAAAAACCCTGGAACAGGATGTCTTCATATTCTCAGAAAGATTACACACATGCATTGGCAGCTTGCAAGCAGAAGAATCCTTTTTCTCCTTTTTTTCAATTGATAAACTGTTTCCTAGCACGGAAATGGTCAAACATGCTGCAGCATGCCATTTTGACAGCTACTGGAACTGTTACCCGCTATCACTTTACATTCAAATGCACTGCCTGAAGCTGATTCAGTCAACTGGATAGCTCTGGAACAAAATTATTTGAGACATTCCCTTCTTCTCCCCAGTGTGTCACATATTGTACTTCATAGGAGAAAAGTAAGGCAACAGCCAAATTCAATCCACATTTAAAATACAAAATAATTTCTGCCAATAATACTGCTAACAACAGTTCCCCGCCCAAGTCACCAGCAAATATTTAAAAGAAGGTTTTAAATACAAATTACGTGTTAGAGTAGATTGGGAAAAAAAAAAAAAAAGAACCAATAGGGTAGCCTTAAGGATGAGATTATAAAACAGGGAAAGAGATCAGCAAATTAAAAACATATGCAAAATGGGATACAGCTGTTAAAATCAGTTGAAACACTTTATGGGATACTGAAGAGCTGCAAATAGCATGTATCGTATTTTACACTTTTTTCAGTATCTGCTAATGAATTATTTAGAATTGCAGGAAATGGGAAAAGTCGTAATCTATTTCCTGGATTACAGTATTTCAGATGTTCTTAGTCAGGCCCTTTCACTCAGAAAAGCCCTGAGGAAAGATCGCATATGTACAAATATTAACCCCTGACTTTCAGATAGCCTATGTTCTTTGGAGAGAACAGCCACATCACTACATGGTCTAGTAACGATATCCCACTATGTTTAGCACCATACAAACTGCAAGGGATTAAGTAACAATGGCAAGATCTATGAGCGATGGGCTACCTGTGTTTGCACTCTTCTGCATGGAAGGCTGCAACTCTGCAAAAGCCACAGCTATTTGATATGAAGCCAGCTGATGTGTCTGTACATTGCTAGGCTTAGGGAGAGAATAAAGGCAGATTTGAACCAATCTCTGATTCTTGCTATCTACGAAGTAGTGGCTGGCACAGAGAATTGCCTCTCCTCCTTTCTGTAGCCCTGTTACTCAAATCAGGAGTTGGCTATCCACATCTGTCCCACTCACCTGTCTGCATGGTATAGGGAGGGCAGCACCACATAATTTTCACTGCTGCAGTACCATTCCTCTGTAACCCTTGCAGAGAGAATAAAGATTACAGAGTCACAGATGCTTTCCTTGCCTTACTCTCCAAAACCCAGAGACCTAAGAACAGTATCTGCCAAAGGCTCCTCTCATTAAAGGGGTTTCAAGACCTTCCCCACATACCCTGACTGACTCTTCAAGGAGCCATCAGGAAACAAGAAATAAGGAACTCAACAGCCACCCTTCAAAGACAATCTGCTCCTTAGATCTCACAGTTTTAAGTGTGGAGAAGTGCACATGCCCTCCGTCAGACGTAGAGCCTGCTTGCATGACTGAATGTTATACAAATGCCCGAATTGTTTATATTAAAACAGGAAGAAGTCACCAAGTGCCTGCCTAGAAACTAGCCGCACTATTGGTAGTAGAAGCGCACAATCCAGATGGATCAGTGATAGCATAAAGGGAAGCTACAGAGATGTCCCCAGTGGTGGAGATCAGAGGCAGCACCTGAAAGCATTGGACTGGTAACCACAAGGAAGCAGCTAAGAGTTGGGGCTGCATAGCTCCTGCTGGCTATCTGACCTCTGCAGGGCTCAGCAGAGAGCCCCGACCAGACCCTCATGCTGTCTCTGTGCCAAACAGGGGGCAGTGGTACAGGAGAAAAAGGAATTTTTTCCTGGGAATGGGGCATATATGTTTTAATGCATAACTGCTTGTGTATCAAGCTCAGGGAGACAGTGGTACTCATGGTGCAAGCAAACCCTTGCACTGTTGCATAGTTTTGCCGCGCTGACCTTGCCTTTACTAGTTTTTCAACTTCATAGCTGCTGGTACTGCAATTTTGAAGGTGTGCCCAGAATTTGTGTTCCTCACGACAATTTTAATCAGACAACAAGGTGGCTTTTGCTCCTTCATTTTTATTTTATCACAGCAACACAAAGTTTTCTGGCAATGACTATGACTGATGCTAGGAAGCAAAATCCAACTGAAATAAGTGAATAAACTAACTGTTTCCATCTGTGACAAACAGTCCTCTACCACTTGTATCATCACCTTCCCCTTTCTTCCAGCAGTGCTCAATTATCAACAAGCTATTAGTTATTAAAGAACAAACTGAAAATTCACACTGGCATCTGCTGTTCAAAAAGTAGTCTCAACATGTCGTGCCTCTTCAGGGACACTGAAAGGTAATTCTCCCATGAAAAATTTGAGTGTAACAATACTCTAATCATTGTAGTGGTGTACGTGACACAAAGAATTCAAATGATATGTTGGCAGCTGTTACAGGATTTCTTTTACGAAGCTATTTTTTGCATCTTTGCCACTATGCTGAGTCATCTAAGTAAGTAGTTACCTTCTTGCTCTTCTTTTCCTAGCAGACAGCAGCAGCAAACCAAACAGAAAGTATTAAAAAGCCCCTATCAGTCTGATCCAGCCAGGTGACTAACAGAGCTGTTATAAACTAACAGGAGCCAAAGGCATAAAAAAAAATTTTCCAGATTTTTTTTAGTCACTTGTTTCAAAGAAGAGAACAACTGTTGTAGCCCATAATAGTATCTGTGGTTACTTTTGGATTTGGAAGTAGGGAGAACACCATGTAAATATTTTGGTACTTATTTAACAAAATGTATCTTTTATTGTTTAAACACACACATTAATAGATAAGCATGAAGAAAGCAGAATATATTCTATATTCTGTATATGAAATCAAACACTTACTAGGAGTGCTAATGATCTGCAGAATTAAGCTCTCAAAATTTTGGGAATGCTATATAGTTCTAATTACACCTATTCAGTGTTCCCCACTGTAAGTCAAATCTATGGCCTAAACTAGGCAGAAGTCCTACACAACTCCTTATATTGAGACTCTGTCATTAACGCCACAGTGTGAATGCCCAAGGGGAGTAAATTACAATTACTGTCTACAGCTTTCTGCTCAATTCTGGCTCTTCTCCCATTCCCATTTACTATTCCTTCTTTTTGCTTCATACCTGAGAGGAGAATCATGATGCACTCCCTAAAGCCTGGACACCAAAAGGTACTTGGACACCTAGAAGGCACTGATTAGAATGGCAGCTTGAGTAAATCCTTCCCATCTAGATCCAAGCCTCTTTCCTATGTAGTGCCTGGCATGAGTGAATCACTATACAGAAGCCAGGGTACCTTCAACAAAAATAACCAACTGTTTTTGCAGCTTTAACCAGTGCTTTCTTTCCAAGACTGCTGACAGAGTTTTTTGCAGGACCCTGACCTTTCATTAGAAAGTATTTCAGAAAAATTGCAACTTTTCAGACTTTGCTGGACAATTAATGTATTTTGTCCCATGAAACTATCTTCCTGTCAGCAGCATCGTTTTCAAATGATTTATGATATATAATGCAATCGCTCTTACAGATGATACACCCTTGTGAAAAGCAAAAATGCAGAGCTTACCTCCAAAGAACCAGCAGTCTAACACCCCCTGGCAAAGACCATCAGGGAAAAAGACTTATCACAGAAATCAAATTGTCAGATGAAACAGACTATTATGACTTGTCAGTTTCCTGAATTAATGTGCAAGCTAGTAATGATTTTAAAGTTCATATTACTTATTGTTTTCCACACTGAAACATTCTTGTGCGCTTTTTGAGAAACTTCATGGTTTCCTGAAACCATGAAACAAGTCCCCACATGTTCCCATTCTTCTACATCGAAATGAAAACTTACTTGCCCAAATGAAACACCTCTCATATATGGGCTATGCCATTACTACTGGTGACCATCTGAATAAACTCTAAATGAAGACACAGATCACAGAATGGTTGAGGTTAGAAGGGACCTCTGGAGGTCATCTGGTCCAACTACCTGCTCAAGCATGGCCACCTAGAGACAGTTGCCCAGGACCCACGTCCAGGCTTTTGAGTATCTCCAAGGATGGAGACTCCACCACCTCTCTGGGCAACCTGTGCCACTGCTCAGTCACTCTCACAGTGAAAAAGTGTTCCCTAATGTTCAGAGTGAACCTCTTGTGTTTCAGTTTCTTACCCTTTGCCTCTGGCCCTACCACTGGACACCACTGGAAAGAGCTTGGCTCCATCCTCCTTGCACCCTACCTTCATGTAGTTATATACATTGATGAGATCCTCCTTGAGCCTTCTGTTCTCCAGGCTGAACAGTCCTAGGTGTCTCAGCCTTTCCTCATAGAAGAGATGCTCCAGTTCCTTCAGCATCTTCATGGCCTTTTGCTGGACTCTCTCCAGTATGTCCATGTCCCTCCTGCATTGGGAGCCCAGCACTGGACACTGTATTCTGGTGTGGCCTCACGACTGCTGAGCAGAGGGGAAGAAGGATCACCTCTCTCAACCTGCTGGCAACACCCCTATCTAACGCAGCTCAACATACTATTTGCCTTCTTCGCTGCAATGTAAATGATCCCTGTCCTTTCACTCATCTTCACATCAGATAAATATACTGATTTGTTCTAGAACCTTTTTTTCCTTCTTCTTGAAAGGGACATGTTCTTAAAACCCAAACTTAACCAAGCTGATTATTTCCTTTCCAGCTCAGAAATTATGATGCAGACTGGCAAGTGCTAGGAAATTTAAAGCTGTGGGATGAGATTACCTAGCTTCAAAATGAATTCTTGATTTTGATAATGACATTTTGGATGAAGGATGGTCTCAGATTTCGTATCTCCATTCACTTCCTGTCTCATTTAATGTCTTTCTGCATGACCTCTGCAAGAGTTAGTTTCTCCATACTTCCACCCCTCATCTGTAGCAGATAGGAATTCTGCAAACGTTCCAGCTGTTTCTTGTTTAAAACTGCAGGCTCTCTGGGCCAGAGGCTACTTCTTACCATGCACACAATTCACACCTCAGCACAGTTAGGCTCCCCTCACCTACCTAGGAGTCTGCTAGATGATCACACTGTCAAAACAACTGGTGCTTTACTCACAGTCATCCAAACCATGTACCCATGTATGTTTAATATATCTTCAATGTAAATCAATATCAAAACTAAAATTATTCATTTCCAAGTACTAGTGGCAGAATAAGGATGATTATGATTTGATCTGTACAAGCAAAGTCATCAGCCTAAATACTTCTAGACTTGAAAAAAAGAAAAAAAACCCCAACATTGTCAGCAAGACAGCAGCTCTCCACCCATAAATCAACTTGAGTATAACAGGAAGCAGTTTATATGGGGCTTGCGCCTACAGGGTACTTAGTAATTTAGATACACTGTACTTAAAACATACTCTCTTACAAGAAAAAGCATTTCAGTTACATGCACGAAAGAAATGCCAGTAAGCCAGAGCTTGAATAGCACTACACTGCAGAGAACAAACCTAGGTATACATGTTCAGTTGGCAATGAAATATTGCCACCGGCCTCACAAATGCACAAACAAACTGCATTAAGCATTCCAATCACTTAAAATTGGGTGGAATACCAGTAAGACTTCCAGATATAGTATACCTACACACACTACTAATAAATGTACCTCTTAAAATGTGCAACTGTATTTTTTAAATATTTGATGTAGTTGGTGATTTTTCCCACCATTTGCTTGAATATTTCTAAATAACAAATAATCAAGGAGAGGACGGACCGTAGTACACAGACCTTGGAAAATTTTACCTCCTTATGATTCTTAGCAAATTAAAAATGTTAACATCTCTCCTTGTTTTAAAACAGTCTCCTCTCTTTTCGCACTGTCTTGCATTTGATCTCTCTTCTGCAGAGCCTCATTATTACTGCACACATTATCCTACCTGGCTGCTACTATGCTTTCTTGCACCTCTCCATCTCATTTTAGGTTCTTCTTAAAACTTAGAACAGCTTGTGCTCTTATCCATGTTCCTCCTCCATATCTAAGAATAGGAGCTCTCTTCTCTTTAGAAGACTCTTCTCAAGGAGTTATACTTCAATTCATTCAAGGCCATTCTTCAAGCCTGGTATTTCTTCTACGGCTGTTAGAGCTGAACTTCTTGTAATCTCATTCCTGTTTCCTATCACAACTTCTTGTATGAATCTCACTTTTTGTCGTAAGAACTGAGGCTATCACCTCGTTCCACAAAAACTTAATTCGACATGTTATTATATAGTTCAACCCCATTTGTCCCCTTTTTTCTCCGCCAAAGCTAAGAACACAATTAAAAACAAATGTTACTCACCAGTCAATGAACTGGTCAATTATGACAAGATCACCAGGTTGTATTTCCTCTCGTAATGAACCACAGGCAGTAGTCACTAATACATGCGAACAATTTTCTTCTTTTAAGGCCCAGATATTGGCACGGTAATTTACGTTTGATGGTGTAATTGTATGATGCCTTCCATGTCTGCAAAGATACATGTTGCAAGAGAATAAAATAAATCAGACTGAAATTGCCTTCCTTCTTATCTGGGGATAAAGAGAATTCCAGGAAATGTAATTTCCCTAACAACGCTGGAAGCGGAATCCATAATTTCAGCTATTTCCAGCGTAGCTTATTCTCCTAACTGTATTAAGGTTCTCTCAGTATTTGATTGAAGTAGTAGTGGTGGAGTTTTCTTTTTAAATGAAAAATTTTAAAGTTCAAGACTAATTAAAAGAACCTTGAAAATTCAAATTATTTTAGCAGCTTCCAGAGTACAAAAAGCATTTTTCTCTGAATTTTTTACGTCAGTTCCACAGACTCTGAAAACCCAGGTGTAGCAAATTATATCTTCCATACACTACAGCAGATTTGTAGGATTTATAAACACATCTACAAATTTTCTGCTCAGAAGTGCTATTTGTATTCTCTCACTCAGAAAAGAGCAACACATCACAGGAAATTAAAAACAGAAAGAACACACTGTTTTAATATGTCACCTTCCCAAAGAAAACAGTAGAATCGTCACATTTTTCTCTTTGCTTTTAAAATGATCTGGCAGCTTTCATAAATTAGAATGACTTCACACTGTTGCAGTACATTTTTTTCACCAAGACAGGAAATATTTAAGTCTTATGAACACAAGCTTTTGTGTTATCACTGACATTGCCACAGAGGTACATCACTCACATAATGACTAAACACAGGTGAAAATTATTTTTAACCATCTAAGAGGCAAGGAGGAACTTAATTTCCCAACTGATTCTTTCACAGAGACCAAAAGGCCTTAAGAACTTGATCAGTTGGGAACTGGGAGTTACAAACAACATGTCCAAGCACTGTGAGGCAGGATTCCCATGTTGTCATTAGTGTTTCTGACATGCTACTAGGCATGCAGATTTATTGTTTAATGTTACAGTTGTCATAACCCTCTTCCAGAATATATATGCCTTTTTTTTTTTCACCTGGCAATCACAAGCAACTCTGTTATTTTTCTCAAAACACAAAATTTCCCAAAACACAAAGTTGCAGGTACCTTACCTTAGCCCCAAAAACAAACTCATGGGGGTTTTATGTCAATAGTCATAAATCCCAGTGAGGATGTAAATCACAGCCGAGTTATTCAGCCATCTGTAGCCCAAGGCCTATTTTGATACAGCAGAGCTATGAAACCTTGGCCTTGCATTTCATTTGAGAAAATGAGAAAATGTTGTCCAGGTGTAATAAAATAGATGAGCAAAGTTCACGCAAGGTAGGAAAAGTAAAACCACAGACAAAAGTGTAGTTGCAGATATGGTAACAGTCAGCAGCTTAACAGAAAAACAGTGGCATGAAGAGAATCAGGGCCCTGAGCGCACCACTGGGTGGTAATTGCCCTGGCCAGCCTCACCCTGGGCTCCACTGAAACGCATGCTGCCCGTGAGACTGCGTGCTCCCACCTCCAAGCTCAGGTGCCAGCCTTCGGTCCTGGCCTGAGCTGTGTCACAGGTGTGCCTGTCCCTAGCCTTGTCTCCTGAATGGCCTTCAAACCTATGCTGTAGCTTGCCTCCATACCTGTTTTCTGGATGGATTTTGGACACACACTGCAGCCTTGCCTCCAACCCCGTCTCTGGCTCCATCTCCTACTGCTCCTGCCTGTACTCCCTGGATGATTATTGAACTTGATTCATCACCTTGACTTGTCTGGAACTGCTGATAGACCCTGCTATCAGCACCTGGCTCTGCCCATGCTGTTCAGATGCTCAGAAGCATTAATGTTCTTATGTTTAATCTAATAGCACATTGGTCCTAGATACCCACTGTTACATTAGTGTGAAATTTCCATGCACTCATCTGTAGATCCTGCTTTCAGAGTCTCTTCTGAGCATGGTAAGAAATGTCTGAATAAAAATGACCCAGGGAGGAAGAACTACATGGGATGCAGCCTTCTAAGCAACAAAGGTAACAGCCAGAGGACTCAATAATCAAAGGGAAAGATTTAAAAGAGAGACAGATCATCTGCAAACAGGCAATTTCCCAGTTTCAAAAAGAAATTTGCAAACACAGGGAGCAGACAGATTGCTGAGGTTATCAGGCACAACCCACCTCCTATTATTCCTAGGGCAGCACCCTCCACTGGATTTCTTTTTCCTAACCTAGATGGCATTTTTAATACTCAGTCCCTGCAGCATCAGATTTATTCAGGAAAAAACCCAGACTTCTGCTGGACTTTGCTAGCAACCACACAGAGCAAGATGAAGTCAGAGTAAAAGTTCAGTTCACCTAATGTAAAAAGAAAAAACTTCTGAGAAAACTTTAGGACATGCAATACAAAACCCCTTAAAATTCTCATTTACCTTGCCAACAGCACACAGTCCACATTTTTTATCTTTCCCAATATCAAAGCATCTGATGGCTGCAAAACAAACAAGTAAGAGTGAGTTACAGCCTGACAATCACATTAGAAACCTTAACTGTTACTTAAAAATAAGCAGGTTAGTTATGAAAGGAAATACTGGTTATCACCGTAGTCTCACATTTTCTTCAGCTCAGAATAAGCCTGTAACTTAATACAGCAAATTAGTAAACAGTCAGGAACAGGAAAATCAAACTTGACACCAGAGGGATTGTAACATTTTTTCTGTGTTCATACTAATATTAATATTGCAACGCCTTACTTTAGAGTTTGAAACAGTAATTCAAACAGTGCTACACAAACATGGAAAAATAAGCATGTGCATATTGCCTTTAAATTGGTTAGCACATCTCGCTCTCTCCTGTAAACTTTGGTTGCTTTTTGCTGAACAGGTACCATTCCCTACTAAAAGCCCCCTCCCAAAAGAAATCACATTTAATCTGTCCCTTTCCATAACACTCCCCATTCTCTTCTCTGTCCCCTTTCCACCATGGCCCCCTAGCTCACACTCATGTTCTAGACTCCTCCAACCCACCCCTCACTCCCCGTCCAGCTTCCTCATAAAATCCTTCTTCCCTGCTGCTGGGAGTCTTGCTTTTGGGAAGTGAACTGTGATACGACAGAGGACTTCTGGTACACTAGCAGCAGCATTTTATTTGGTGGGACCAGGAGACAGCACGTGCTCTCCTCTCACAGCTAAACAATGAGAACAGGCATACCTCCTGACTAACCAACCAGCCAGGAAGCTAAAGCATTTTGTTTTTAGCTGCCCAGCTGGGACACGTGCTCTGCCTTGGGAGATGGTCACATTGCCCATGCAGGGCAGCCCCCAAGTCATCACCTGCTGCTAGAACAAATTAACTGCTCCATGGGCTGTGTTCTCTTCCTGGGCTATATACATCAAGGATCTGAAATACACAATGCTTCCAGCTTCCCTTCTTGCTAAAAAATGTAAGGCCTCTGTTTAACTAGATGCTAAACTGCATTTGTGCTAAACAGTGGTGCAGTTGGATGCGCTGCTTCTCCTCCCCAATTCAGAACTGCATGCATTTCACTGTTTTTATTGCAGTGTAGAAGAAACTGTAAGTAAGCTGGAAGCCACTCTGTGGCAATGTCTCCTTCCATGCCTTGGGATTTAAAGCTGCAACAGCTATTAACAAAATTATAATTTAGTTACTAATCACAAGTTTGCAAGTGTCTGGAAGGACTCACACATTTGCATTTAGAAACGTTCTGTTGCCCACTACTTGATATACTTTTATTTGTATTTTAATGCTTGCGGCATGATTTCAATTATTTAGTTTTACAGCTGTTAATTCTATTACACACATGAAAATTTGCAGAGATCTAGAATAAAGTAATATGTGAGTCCCACATAGCTGCATTTTAGAGATGTTAATTTCTAACAAAACCACCACTTTCTAATCCCTATTGCACAGCTCTTTTTGGTCATTTTTAATGTGAAATCTCTTCAAAGCACCATAATTTCCTCAATCACCTAGGTTTAAATTCTGCCAGACAAAGATTTACCACTTTTTTTTTATAAAAGGAGTGTTCCAGAATATTTATTTTTAGAATTGTAGTGTATTCTGCCTTCTTTTTAAAAGTCTCCATTTAATATTAACCTATTGAAATTTAAATGTTTAATCTATTTACCTTACTTTACACATACTGTTTTGAACCAGACATGGCTTTAAAAGTGAAATTTCACACAGGCTGAAAACCTTGCTGTCTAGTTGCCAAGGCATTTTGATGTTGCAACATTCCATAACAATGACAGTACACAGTAATTTTTTTTGTTTACAGAGCTCGCATTTGCTATGTGATGTAATAAACATTCAACTTAGCTCACAGCAGGATACAAAAATTCTCCTAAAAACTAAAGGGGACTTCAGCCAAAACTCCTTGCCTCCTACCTAAATGAAAAGTTAAGGTCAGTAAGTTGAAGTCTGGACCCTCTGCTTTACAAGTGACGGATTTAAGTTTATTGCAAGCAAATAGCTTCTTGTTCATATCAATTTCCAAAAGATCTTGGGTAGAAAGACGCATTTTAACTGCAATTTGATATTCATCCCCATCACAGAACTCCACTGCTGATGCAGCAAGAATGTGACAGCTTTGAAATCAAACAGGCTTCAAAATCTGTTTGCAGCAGCCAGGGTTTCCTTCCCTATCTGCTGCCATCCTAGTAATTTCAAAGGCTTCAAGGTGGCCATGTAACAGGACCTGTTGTTACCTTTATACAGATTTCCACTGAACACATTCAGGGCATCTTCCAGTTGACTGCCTGAACACTTTTTTTACCCATGATTGCTAGAAATATGGAAGAGAAAAAGAAAAATCTGGAACACGGAATGTGCTGCTAAATGATGAACTGACAGTTTAAGAAAACAATTTGCAGGTACTGCATCATGGGTCATTAAAAGAGAGGAAATAAGGATAAATCAGTATGTGTAAAGTTACAAGGAAGAGAAAGATCCAGAAATTTCAAACTACGTGCTAACCACGTAACAGAGCTAGTGTATGCTTCTGTTCCACTCTCCTTCTTCCACAAGTCCTTTCCAGTGCTGTACCTCTCTAATATTATCTCAGTTGTAGTCAGGAGCTTTGAGATGCTGATAAAATAATAAAAACTTCCAATGGAACAGTATGAATTTAAAGCTGTAATACAGTATTTTTAAAGCAGGATTTAACAAAGGGCCCAATAAAAAGTTCTCTAACATTAGTAACTCAGGTATGCATTTAAATACTTGTCCCCTCCACAAAATCCAAGCCAGATATATATTACTCAATGTTGCAAAACAGAAAAGGAAGCAAAGACCATGGGCAGTTAACCCTAAATTATGACAGTAACAAACAATTGAAATAAATCCCCTTTGTCTGCAACATAAATATGCATAAAGTATTGTTCATGTGGTGCTTACAGAGTTCATTTTTTCCTCAGTTTCACCTCAGAAGCAAGCCGGAATAGAAAATAGAATGAACAAGCCAAATAAAAATCTAAGGAAAAACTGAGATGCAAAAGCATCTCATAGGTTGCCCAAGCTTTCATTTACGCTATGATCCCATTTAGGAACCAAACAATGTACATTGTTTTGGAGAGGCAAAAGAGGAGCTCAAGTGTTTTGTCACATGGTCTGATTTTCCAGATGCAAGCATACAAAGCTCATTTGCAAGGTGGAAACCCCCTCCTGCTTTGTTTGCCAGATATACCTATGACCAAGAAAAAAGGGGGATGCATAAAATAGTAATTTTCTAGAACAGGAAGATATTTTGGCAGTTTGGGGAGAGGTGATTCAGAACCAAGCTCTGTCATCCAGAAAGCGAAACAATCTAACTAGAAGTATAGTATGAACAAAGTTTTATTAGTAGCTTCAAAATTCAATGATGAAGATAAATGCTGTTGCAAGCAATTTTCTTATCCTATAAGAGAACAGTATTTTCCATATCTGGAAATGGAATGCCAAAAAGTTCATAGAATCATAGAAGGTTTCGGGTTGGAAGGGACCCCCAGAGGTCATCTAGTCCAATCCCACTGCAGTGAGCAGGTACACTGCTAACTAGATCAGGTTGCTCAGGGCCCCATCCAACCTGGCCTTGAATGTTTCCGGGGATGGGGCCTCCACTACCTCCCTGGGCAACCTGTTCCAGTGTTTTACCACC